>JAIPRL010000281.1:47475-85622 GCA_025469235.1 Pemphigus obesinymphae | reverse complement strand
AAAAGTAATATTTAGGCTCCAAACATAAAATAAATATACACATTGTGTATCTTGTCTTTGAAAATACGTAATTTTACACGACGAGGCGCGTGTACGCAGCAGGGTGTCCATCTGACCCATATAATAAATATTATTGTCCCTTTCTACCAGATTCGTGTGCAGACGAATAGGACATTCATTCAAGATATCATAATATTTACCGTCCCTTTCACTTCTATAAAAAATACCCTGTCCATTATGTATTTATTTATATGCCAATCTTTCACAATAACCCCGACTACCGAGTAATAATACCCATACATCAATTATATACCTAAATACATTATTTCCGCAAATTACCATTTTTATAATATATAATTATAATATTCTAATTATATTTTTATATCCACCTATTATTTTTATTTTTATATTACAATATATTATTTTAATATACTAGTATACGCCATACGCCCACTTTTACCTTCGTTCTCATTTTCTTTAATTTTTCATTTCATGACATTTGGGAGGTTGTACATTTAAAACATTTGTACGTCAACATTTTGTAAATTAAAACGGTAAATAATATATTATAGACTATAAAATAGATCTCATTGAAAAAAAATAATGGTTTATATTTTTATTAAAAAAGTTGATTTTGTAGTGGAAAGACTGATGTTTTAAAAATGTAAGTTTTTAAAAACATTACACAAATAAATGACTCTTAAAAACTTGAGAAATACATGTGTTTTCGTTTTGTCAAAATATTAATTTATCGTTCCATAATAATTAAAAAATGTTATAGATACTTTTTGTATAGCTGGTATACTACGACCCCAATGAGCGAACTATGCAATGAAACTGCTTTTTAAACATGAAAAATATAGTTTTAAAAATCGAATACTAAGTATACTTACTATATACGCGTATTTTTTCAACTTTTATACTGTTACACTCTCGTTGCAGCAACTATGCCCACAAAAAAAATTAATAAAACCAAAACATAAACCAAGCCCATCAAAAATTATATATAACGAATAACTGCGATCAATGACGTGAATTGGGCATTGCAAAAATTACTCAGGAAGTACAAACTAACCCAACCTACACTACCCGACCACCAGTTTAATTATACAACCTTTAAATATCATTTTTAATCGCTACACCCATTAAATAATAATAGTATCAAAATATATGCAAAAAACTATACAATAAAACCATAACTACAAAGTTACAACCCTCCCTTTAATGTAAATACAAGTATAATGGCATTCATACCGATTTCAAAAGTAATTGAAATCGGTTTAATATTCAATTCAATTTTTAGTAAGTAATTTATAATTATAATAAAATATTTATTAAATATAAATTGTAGACTTATCTACCTGGAGTTTCAATGTATAAGAAATTATTGCGAACCCAAATTGTTCAATTTTGGCTCATTATTTCGCCACTAAATTATGATAAATATTATAATATAACATTAACTGGTGATCGATATAGGAAAACACCAATAGTAATACTCTATGGCGGCCAAGGACCGAAGCGGCAACACTGGCAGTGGCGGTCGGAAGAAAAAGCACGAACCACCTCCGAAACCCATACCCGAACAGGACAGGCACATATGCGGACTGATATGCGTGTGTCAGTTGACGTTCGTGTTGAGTTCCGTGTCGTTAGTCTATCTGTCAGTGGCCATCTACTTACCGGGCTATAGAGAATTCAATGCGGCCATTGAGACGGTGCCGCTCATGTGCCAGACTATCAACTCGACGGTGTCGAACACCTGCGAATGGACATCCTGCGGCGAATGGTGTCTAACCAAGGCATCGGGCAATTGTTCGCAGTTTTTAGTGACCGTGCGGCAGAACGGCACCGAAATCGGCGTGGAGAACTGCACTAGGCTGACGAGTGTCTCCTGCCCGCAGGCAAGTCCCAAACATTATCGTTTTCAAATTTCATTGACTTTCCGCAAGTTTTATCGCTTTGACCGTCAATAAAATTCTACGATACCGCCCTCCCTCCAACATCCCAATGTATAATACGTGATAGTTAAAACCAAATATTCGTTGAGAGCGCAAACAAACGCCACATTTGTATACGTGCAATGTATTTAAAAACGTCATGTTATTTCTCCATAAAAAAATTCCATTCCGTCACGCAAAAGTCGTATAGGTGGTGTTGACTGTACATGGAAAAATGTAAAACAAACTTTACGGACCGCATTGAAGGTAATCGTAGCCCGTAGGTACTTATATATATATATATATATATATAAGAAACACTGCACCGCCAGTTTAGCACGCATTTCGTGATCAAATATATGTATAATACAACCAAGGCACAATTATTATTAACTCGAAACGAGCCAAATATTTATTTTCTTCTATTTTGTTGAATAGAAATATAAAAAAAAAAATAAAGCGTCAAAGTATAGGTAATGCATATATATATATATATATATATAATGCATAATATACTACAATATAGGTTAACGCCATCACCCCTGCAGCGTCACGTAAAAAAATAATCACATCACGTACCAAATTCGATTTTTCAGTCTTATCGAGTACGATATATTACCAATAGACGTCGAAATATCGAATAATAATAATAATGTTCATTTTAACTGTTCCAATTTAACGTTTTTAGGCAAATCCGGATACTCTGAAACGATACAACTGCAACAATAACATGGAATGCCATGGCATCACGGGTATCATGTCCTGTAGACTGGGACACTGTTCCAACATGTCAGAATTATATCAATGTTACTACAACATTAGTAAACAGACGATCAATAGCAATTCAGACAATCTCAAGCTCAACGGTTACTTTTATTGCGACAACGGAAGGTAAAATAAAATAAAAACCGAAAATTATTAGGGGGCGTACATTGAAAACGATATCTGTATTATTTTTGGGTCTACTGTCTATTTAATTGATATGCAGTCGCGTTCTTTTCTCAGTGGCATCATTTAAATTTTTCTTTAATACAAATATTTTTATGCCGAAATACCTACTTCTTTTAAACCGTAAATAAGCAAAAAAAAGGTTAAAGGTTTAGGTTAAAAAGCTGAACAAATTATTACTATAATATTTAATTTTAAATAAGCAAATATATACCTTACTCGATCCAAATGACGCCACTATCTTCTCTTAACCTCTTCGACTGTCAAGGTACTTTCATTCCATCTTGAAGTAAAAGCGATTAATTTCTTACTTTCTTTCACAGGTAGACAATATTTGATGATCTTCGCCAAACTCGAGTATTCTCGATATAACTTTGTAAATCGTTGTTAACGGTTCCAATAATTATTTGAGTTTTAACTCAATTATATAAACAGTTACCTTGTTCACATGATTTAACTTAACTTAATAATATAAATTATATTAACTGGCATTTGGTCTGCACAGCATTTATCAAATGTTTCATTAACTTACTTACGAATGAAAAATATAGAATATAGTTCCAATATTTTATTATTTCTTAATACAACACACTAGGAATTACGTTATAGGCTTTTAAATTATAATTCTAACTAGGTACATTATTTAATATCTAGTTATCTAAGCATATTTTAAATTGTCAATCCTTCAGTTTCTAGGTTTTTTTTATAATGGATCGGTCGCTCGGAAGTATATTTGGATTCTTGTCTAAAAACTCAACCAATTCCCTGTTATTTTTAGCGAGTTTGATTTATTGAACTCCATTGTATGTGTTGACGCATACAAAATGGTATCTAATCAGCTAGTTTTTAATCTTAGTAATTTACCAAATTAGGCGCTTTTTACTATAGTTAGAACATGTTTTACTAACCATTCGTTTGATCATCACACATACTCCAACCTTCAAGAGTTCAATAATTCTTGTATATTTGGCTAAATTATGCACATCCTATAATTATTTAGATTCCTTTTCTGCTTGTAATCACTAGTGTTAGAATTGATAACAGAATCATATATTTTCCTTTCAAAGGGCAGTGATTTAATTTTGTCTTCCAGTGTCATTGACTATATCTCACAGCAGTATAGATACGTGACAATAGAGCGCATAACATAAGTAGATACATAACGTATAATAACGTCATCTTAGTGTCTCTTGATAGAGTTTTAAAAAGGGTAAACCACAATAAAAAAAATATTATAATTTCCCATGATTTTCAAATGATTTCTATTTATTATATGTACACCAATTTTCGACAGTGGTTTACCCTCTTGTTTTTAATAAGTAAATTTTGAACATGGCATAATTTATTTTCCGCATTAATTATAATCTTTTTATTTCACTAAGCATACCTATTATTGCTTCTATGATTCATATTAACATATAAGAATTACATGTTTGAAGGTAAACTATCGTGAATTCACAAGATGTCTCCACATGAGCAAATATTTAGTTTTATTTACAATTATTTGGAGTTCTATAGTTTAACTATAACTTTGATTCCGATATACCTAATAGGCTATAGTATGACAAAGGATTTTGAAGGAATGAGTAAAAGTGCAATCGAAGATGAAAAAGATAACTAAAGAATTTCACTTGATATAGAATCTGCAAAAAACCTAAACAACCTGTTAAGTAAAAAAATATTATTATAATTATATATACCGTGCGAGGTTAGGTTAGGATTTTTAACTATTTTTGAATTCATTGCATTTATTAAATTGATGAAATTTTTTTATAAATCATAAAATACATTTTGTTAAACTTTTTTCAGTTGTAATTCGATAAAATGGCCATTCGCCTGTGACCGGTACTGTAATAAAATCACAACTACGGGGGTAAACGTGTTCCTGAAATTAGGCGAAACGGTCCACACGGGCGACTGTCAGCGAGTGGTAGCGTACAACAAAGCAAACGGTAATGAGGTACACGGCGAACCACTCCCGACACCTATAGAAATTTGGACAGACGAGAACTCCACCAGAGGCATATTCATGGCTAGCTGTAACGGCATAACAAGAGACAGCAACAAATCCCTCAGGTAATAATCAACGCCACTCGATAATAGATTAAATAAAAGATAAGTATTGCTTCGATATCATCAGCATAAAATGAACAGTCGCGCCCTACAAACGATAACTTCACGAAGAAGTTAATTTTCCTACAAAACAAATTGTTCCTCTGAGACCGAAAAACCTCTATTCTGTTTTATTCTAAAAAGTATTTTTACTTCATTTATAATATTTAATATTAGATAGTCTATTATTATATTTATATTATCAAATATAAATTTGTTGCTTTTATAAAAACAAAAACAATATATGAAATAATAATAAACTAGGTATAAAATTCTGTTTTCACTTTTTTTTTTAAATCAAAAATTATTTTTTTGGTGGAAAACGGCTATGACTTTACAGACTTTTATTTATACAGAGCCGTGGATTGTATTAACGGTACCGTGCTCGACGAATCGATGATGCCGCAACTATTCATTAACTTCACGACGTTCTGGACGATATATGAAACAAGCGACCGCCTGCTCGACGAAACCAACACGTACGTACCTACGCAATCTTCCCTAACGATGTACAACAGCAGCAGACTGTACATCAACCAGCAAGGTTGTGTAAACACTTTGAACAACGAGTGCAGGGACTTCAGCTACACGCACGGTAGGGCCGGCGAAAACCACACGGCCCAAAGTCGTTTCCCATGTTTTTATATAAAGGTAATAAACGTTATTTATATAACGACGACTTTAAAATATATAAAATAATTTGAAGTGCAATAAATGGCATTAAAATATTATAATCAAGATATTCAAGAGGATGTACAAGTATTTATTTATGTTCAATAATCAACCGCATTTCGCAATAAAAATACAACATAATATGTTCAACTCGTCCAACGTTAAATTTTATATCATATTTTTAATTCTTGCAAGTCTTGAATATAAGTTAAATTTATTGTATTATTATTATTATTATTATTATTATTATTACAATGAATTATTATTTTTATATGCATGTGCCAGAATAATTCGTTCTCAGCCCTGGCCCGGTTTGATTTGAACAAAACGTGGTGGGAACTAATGATCGGCGTCACCGTACCCGGCATACTCTTCGCTGTGTCGTTTCTCACGCTGTTAATCGTTCATCAGACGGTCAAAGTGGGTGATGACGCCCGGATGACGTGTCAATGGTGCGCGGATGACGATGTGACCGCGGCCGACGACGAACCGTTCATGAAGCCGAGTCAGAAGCAGTCCGCCAAAGAGGAACGCAAGCATCGGAAACGCGTAGCCGAGTTACAAGAACTAAGCGTCATCGAAGCACTGGTGGCCAGGTCGGCTGATATGGCCGTTGGCCGACCGCCAACCGAAAGCCCGGACGTATAACAACGCGCGCGACGCAATAGTTTGACAACGATCGCATAATATACATAATCACATATAAAATACAACGGACATAAATCGTCATAAATTGTTTGGCTTGGCAGAACCACCCAGTGGTATATTAAACGCGCGTATCAGATATCTTCCTCGGATATAGAAGATAAATAACAAATTATTATTATTGTAATACCATTTTTATTTCACGGACCATTTAAAAAGCTTTTGCAAAAACCTTATTCGATTATGTAACAATATATACATAAAAATTGCGTTGTTAATTTTTTGATTTAATACGCTAATTAATACTAAAATGAAATATATCGTACAATGTATCACAATATCATATATGTTACATGAACGTAACGAATATAATTATATACATACTTTATACCTACGTAAAATGTAAATGTTAGGTAATATTCCGACCAAAAAATATTTTTAAATTGTATTGGTCTGCAGTGTGTAGCATACGTACTTTTTAAAGACTTTTGTAATTTTTTGACAACATTTTATTAATATATAATATAGTTATATATTATCATTATTATTCACCAATGTCTTTTCTTTTTTTTTTTTTACACTAAGTACAATATTATATTAAATATACATTTTTTAATATTTTATCACATATTTAAATAAATAATGAATTATTAAAAAAAATAATATCTTAATTTAGACCTGACAAAAAATGCAGTATTAATTCTGACAGCTCTATATAAACATCAATATAGCCATACTACAATAGGACTTGTCGACCTGTCTTCTCAATACTCTTGTATTACCATTATTGATAGGTTGACGTTTACATTTTAAAAAATTGTTCGTCAAATATAAAAATATATCAAATGTACGGCCATAATCAAGTTTTCTAAAGGAAATAGTGAATATTTTTACAAAGAAAAAATCGATAAAGCTCCCGATTTTTTATGTAAAGAAATTACACTTTATTTTATAACAGATTTCCGATTAAACAATACTAACCTATACTCGATTATGTATGTATAGAGTTTAACGTCACTTAATAACAAAAATAAATTAATAATAAAACCAATTCAAACATGTCATTGAAATAAAAAAAAATGGTGAACTTTTAATACTGTAGCTCAGGATAATAATTTTAACCCAACTGCCAACGGTAATAAATTATGGCGTTTAACGTCACGCGACATTTTGGTTTCTACTGCATAACCAACCCTCTTGCAAATGACAGTTTCCTGCAGAAATTAATTTATTTTACGTCATACCTTGCTATTTACTGGAGATATTATGTCAGTGTACAATGTATATGTATTTGTAGAATCTAGAATTAGAAACATTACCTAGGTACATAAAAACCATGCCAAACATGTAGATTGTAGAATGAACTAATTGTAAAACTATTTTTATATTTATTTAATCGATATTACACTTACTTTATAATATACATCATACCTAAAATCTATATATAAGCTGTATAGTGTTATAGATATAATTAATTCTATATACATATTAACTAAATGTTTATTCAATCTAAAATCAATTTTCTTTGACCAAAATTATTATGGATAAAATAAATATTAATAATTTGTCATACTACTTGAGTCCCTATTTTTCCTAACAGTTTATTTTTTAACATTATTATTTATATTATTTTATTTATTATTATTGCATCAATCTTTCTAAACAATTTAAAATAACGTTTTTCTTTTCTTCAATATCAAAAATAAGAATATTATCAACAAGCAACTGTTTTTGGAGTCACAGTATGAAGATTTGGGAAAAAATAATTGAAAATAGGATAATAAGTGATACATTTGTTATGAGAAATCAATATGATTTTATGCCTGAGAGAACAATAATGGTGCTAATATTTTGTATAAGACAAAAAATAGAGAATTACAGAAAAAATAAAAAGTTGTGTATTTTATTTTTAGAAAAGGTATGGCAGTTATAGAAATTTTAAATTGAACATTAATGAAGAAAGGATTACTAAAGGTGTATTTGAATGTAATTGAGAACATACATGTATTGAGGTATATAAAGACAGCAAATACAAGAGTGAAGAGTTTGTGTAGAGAAACTAAAGATTTTAGTGTCAGAATAGAAGTGCACCAAAAATCCAGTTTTGAGTCCTTATTTATTTTCCTTTGTAATGAATGAAATTACAAAGTAAGGTTCTGTGATGTATATTGTTTACAGATGATTTAGTGGTGGTAGGAGAAAGTCCTTAGTAAACGATAGACGTGAAGAGTGGAGAAAAGCTTTTGCAAGTAAAGGATTGAGAATTAGTAGGAGTAAAACAGAATATATAGAATATAATTTTGGAGAATTGGAACACGAGACAAATATGGAAATAATATGTAATCAAGATACAGTATGTAAGATTGAGAAGTTCAAGTATTTAAGATCTATTCTACAAAAGGATAATGGCTTTAAGGAAGATGTGAAACACAAAATTAAGTGTGGATGAATAAAGTGGAGGGAAGCATCAAGTATTTGTGTGAGAAAAGGATCCCAATTAGCCTAAATAAGATAATGATGAAGTTTGTAATGATATACTACCTAATGAAATGTTGGGCAATAGATAAGAAGATAAAACAGAAAATGAGTTTAGCAGAGATTAAAATGTTATAAGTGGATGTGTGAAGTGAGTACAAAGAAAAAATAACAAATTGGTATATAAGAAGTAGCGTAGGAGTGAACTCGATGGTCGATGAAATAAGAGAGAATAGGTATGTATGTAGGTAGAAGGAAAGAAGGGAAAAAGAGAATCAAGAAAAAGAGTAACGGATTCAAGAGGTGCTCCTCCTTTGACAGTTATATTGATAATAACAGGATTATCCCATTATAATGGGATTATATTACCCATTATTATTATTATTATTATTATGAAAAATATTGGCTCCCCTCCCAAAAATATACTAGATCTGCAACTGTTAGATGAGATAAAGAGTGATATGAAGATAGTTGGTGTAAGATATAATAAATTAAATTAGGTGGAAGTTGAGGGCTAGGGTGACTACATATCGTTGAAAAAGAAAGCCAAGGAAAATAAAATAAAAATATGATTATCACTAACAAAATTGTGATAAAAACGCATAAAAATATTTATCCAATTATGTTGATTTACATATTGATTAGAATATACTTAAAACGTATAGATTAGATTAATTGTACATAATATTTTATAAATGACAAAAATAAATTATTTTAAATATTCTATTTATACCCTGGGTATAAAGATAAGCTAATCAATCAAATACATCAAATCATATACATATTTAAATAATTACCACCAAACTTAACTATATGCTAACGTGTACAATTAACAATTTTACATCCTCTTATTTCCCAAACTCCAACATGCTTAGATTTGCACCTTCACACATTAGGGGAGTCGAAGATGGTTCTAGATAGCTACGACAAGCATAACTACCAAATTATTGAACAGGTTTAATAATTATGACAGGCTTGTACTAGAGACCAGACACTACCAGTGAGAAAAATCATATTTGCAACCCCATTTATTACCTAGAAGTTAAACCAGGGACCTCATGCACCAAAACAAGTGTTTTAGTCACTCTACCTCCATACTAATGTATATTTATACAAAATTTGTTTATAGAGTTCATGTACAAATCTTTAGTGGATGTTGTGGTCGAGGAATAATCCAGTTTTGGTTTATGTGTACTTCTTTTCTCTCAGTGAACTATAGATTGTAAAATAGAAATTTAAAAGGACAGTAATCATAAATAACCAATTAATAAAATTTACATATATATATATAAATATATTTTATAATAGCATGTAATAAATCATACTGTAATGCCTATTCATTATTGGAAATTTAAGTAGTAAAGACATCAATCACTTAAACATAAAGATACTTATTTATATAGATAAAACTTTATAGTTAATAATAAATATAGATACCTCTAATATTGACAAGTGGTCAACAAAACTAAAAATTAAATTTATCATAATTATCAAATAAAATAAAGCACTTTGATTTTATGTATAAACTATAAAATAACAACTTTAAAATAAATAGTGTTTATGCATATACATATACATATTATATATATATATATATAACAAAAATAATAAAACCTACTTAAAACTCTCATTTTGTCATTTTAAATATTTACAAGATACAATGTATGCACTGTGCAGTAACTAACAAAATTATCTTACCTTCAATTCTTCTTGTTTTTTAAAGGCTTCAGCCATTAGCAATTTGCGATCTTGTTCACTTAATGGTGGTTCACGAGCTGGTGGTCCTGAACCGGTCTTGGTAATTTTCAATACAACTTTTGTTTTTTCATTGCGTCCTAAATAGTCCTTCATTTGTTTATTTGGTTCTCGTAATAACTCACGACCAGAAAACCATAGTTGAGCTTCATTTGGTGCAATAACCTAAATAAAAATATAATAAAAAATGATTGTTTTTTAAGCTTACCATATAGCTATAATTAAATATTGATTATTATATAGGTATAATAAAATATATTTTAGATCTTGTTAATAAATCCAAGGAGGAGTAAGATATTAAATACATTCCTATAATTGTAGATAATTGGAATTATAGTAGAAAAAGGTGGGAGTGATAAATGTATTGGAATGTTTACACCATGTTGACGATATGGAGCAAAAAAAGTCAATCGGTTTACATATTTTTGTCACCGGTTACACTGTCAAATTTCATTTAATTTACACTGATATACTTTTCAAGGGAAAATCTTTCCTTTAAAAAATTGTTTGATAGTGAGCTGCCATATAACTAAAGACCAGATTTAATAGATATGGCAATTTATTTCATCATCAGATAAATTAAATCTCATCAAATATAAGGACAGTTAACCCTGAGGTTTCATGGGGTTTGCTGTACCAGACCTGCTCGGCACCTTCTATTAGCGCTGTGCACTATTCAAGAGACCGGCAGGCATCTGACCCGCCACCGCGGAGTCGCCTTTCCGCGGCGGCCCAGCGTCGACATAAGGAAGACGAATACCGGCCCGTTCCCGAAGGCACGGACCGTACCGAATTCACCGACGGGGTCTCACACCCCCGCCCGTTACTTACGACTCCGGTCAGAAGGGAGTCTATCCTACTCCTGCCAGATGTTTGGTCACAGGCAACCTTCGGTGTTGTGCCGATAAAGCGGTTCAATACTCCGGGTGGCAGCGCAAAGAGTTACCCCTGTGCGACCCTAACACCGTAGGATTTTCGCCTAGCCAGACATGGCTTATAAACCACATAGTAGCTCCAGCTACTGCCACCGCGAAGCCAAAGCCCCCCGAACAGGGTCACCCCGGATCGGGGTTAGGACGGGTAACTACCCGGCTTGCGCCATTGTGCATGGTCGTTAGGGCTCCCGACCGTCCCACGGTACCGATCCACGATCATTGGTAAGATCTTCCGTCATTGCCAGTGCGTCGTCGCCCTAAGACTCAACAGTGGGTGACTACCATGATTTATTCACGTGTGTGCAGGCTACGGCTGACCTTTTAACGGACGCTCATCTTTTAACGGTGGTCGCTACACTCTGGTCAGGCTTAAGGGATCCCAGATCAGCCTTATATATCACAGATAGTATACATTTTATCATGTTTTTTGTGTAGGTATATACTATATACTAATTGTATTATATTAGCCGTATGACGATAGGTATATTCATATATCGATTCAATATTTTTGTTGATTTAAAGTTGATAAATCACCAATTATTTTACTGTCATTATTATTTAATATTATATACAAACACGGATCAAGGGGGGCCGGGCTTTTCGGGCCCCACCTAAATACGCCACTGTACACATATAACTTTTTATGCTATTTTAGTAATTTTCTATGCAATAAGTGTTATACATTTTTTTAGTTTATTATCTATTAAAAACTTAGAAAATAAAATGATAATTGTACAAATGTACCTAAGTTATTCTTGGTACTTAAAATAAATGACTAAACATAACCATATAGGTACTTCTTTTGGTTCATATAGAATTATCTGATCCCCCGACTCATACAAAAAGTAGATTTTCTCTGAATAGTATTAAAAAGTTTAATTGTCCAGCAACTATGGTTATGACTAAATTGAAATATTTTCCAGACTATTCAATTGAAAATAACTCTAACTGGAGAGTTAAAAAACAGGTAGACTAATATTATAATATGCTAAGCTATTACAATTAGTATTTTTTAAATTTTATAAATAATAAATATAAATAATTATAATAACCATTGTGAATAGAAATTATGAAATATTTATGTTTGCTATTAAAATTTTAGAGAATAAATTATATTTCTAGTTTGTTTGGTGCAATGGTGCATATTTAACAAGTAATTTATTTTAAATTCCTAGTTAATGGAAAAGTTGTACCCATCTATAATATTAAAGAAAAATAAACTGAAAATTCAATTTGATAAAAAAAACATGATAACGTTGGGTGATAACAACTAAATGATAAGGCGTTGCTCTAATGTCTTGCGTATAGATTTGTCCTAACGATGGTTTGTCTATCGTGATTTCGATTTTGGACATGATAGTGTAGAGTATTATAATTTTAAGTTTAAGAGCTGAAACAAAATATTGCATTTGAAAAACAACTCTAATCAAAGTTTGTATATAAATATTGTTTTCGAATTTTTAAAAATTTTCCATTAATTTCGACGGTTTTCTTTTACATTGAAAAAGAATACTGAAAGTATCGAAAAATAACCTCTTGAAAGTATATACTACAATTAATTTCCTATTAGGTAGCTCTAGGTATAGTTGATAACTCCTACTTGTCACTATCTACTCAAAAAGTGTATACAAACATAATTGTTTTTTAAAAAAAAAACACAAAACTGTATAACTACAATACATTCTACGCTTCACTCAGAATCTAAAGTATATGATTATTATAAAAAAAAAAAACTATTAATTAAATTATTAGACAAAATCTGTGACTTGTGGTACACGTTATTTGTTTTTACTTTAAACTAAGTGTACCTACTTTGTATTATCAAATATTTTGAACGAACTAACAACGATTTTATATGTAAAAATTATTATATTATTATTATATTATCGATTAGTAGACTGTAGTTTAATGAAATTTAGTTTAATGAAATCGTTGTTACCAGTAACAATTGAAGTTCATTTTAATTCTATTAACTACAAATTATTAAAAGTACCTAATTGATAATGCATTTATACCTATAATCTTATATTTAAAAGATTTTTGGTATCTATTTTTTTTCTAAGGTGAACAATTTTAGCAATATCGGAATGGTATTTTCAAGTCACCCCCTCCCTAAAGTATGCTTATGCGTATAAAATTAAAAATAGTACCGTATATTACGAGTATAGTCTAAATTTTCAATTTGGTCGTTTTTACAATGACCGTTGTAAAAAGTTCCGAATAATATTGCAAATACCGAAACGTAACAGTTATTTTTAATAACATACTATGCGTATAAAACTGCGTATAATTCTATATCAACGTTATATTACCATAACATAATTATACGTGTAGTGAACACGAGACCACTTTCTGAGCGGTCAACATCCAACATAATAATATTTTATTATGTTTGTTTTGTCTCGTACGAAAACAATATATATAATAATAATATTTATGAGAAGTTTCTCGTTTTTGAGTCAGATTTCAATTCAGTTAATACTTATAGACACTGTAATTCAGCAGGTTGTCAAAAGATGCTTTCAGCAATATATCAAATTTTTATATGAAAGTAGGTATATCAAGTGTATTAATTTTCTAGATGGAGGAGGTCCAAAAATTATCATGCCTTCCAATATATTAAACAGCTAAGTGCATTTTTTGTTGTAAAGAGAAAATAATATTTCTGAAACACGACTGTTTATTAATGTACATTTTGAGACATGTGTTGAATGTGGTTTTATATATGTAACCCAGATAATTTAGTGTAAATTTTAAAATCACAGCGATACCTACAAAAATGTGTTGATTTTAGTATTTTACTACAACGAAAATAAAACTGATTTAAAAAATAATAAAAAATGTATATAATATTTTTATAATTTGATTTTACACGTATATGTACACGTACACGTATATGCGTATAAATACATTTCCATTATTTTACTTCTAAAAAATATATTTTATCAGATCTCTTCACCCATACCATGTCTCAAAAGATGATGCCAAAGCAAACAATTTTTTATTGGAAATTTAACATTTGAATTCTCTATTTTGCCGAATTCTATACATCTTAAAAATACTTATGTATACCTATATCATTATATTAAAAATAAGTACAGACTTAGTTTATAATACATACTTACCTATATAATAATATAATGATATTACACCTTTAAATCATAAACATTACCTAATATTATTCTGAGTTTTATGAATACAATAATAATAATAATAATAATATACAAATTATTATTATTATTATATAGTATTATTAATAGTAGGGTATATTATTATAAAAATATTACATATAAAGCACAAAATATTATTTTAATGGTAGGTATAAAATATACAAGACTTTTTGTATTATCATGATTATTACAGCTTATTCCATTTAGTAATTGAAATTTTAGATTATCATCGAAGTTAATCACTATGACGTCCCAGATATATCTTAACCTATATAAAATATACATATGTATACCAGTATATGTATATATATACTAACCTATATATATATTTATATTGTATATACCTATACAACGAAAATCTGTTAAGTTTATATGGTATATTTGTAAGGAAGTTGATCAAAGTTTTCAAACTCGACATATATAGGTAGGTAGTGTGTTAACAATTAGGGACTATTTCATTTAAAAACTTTGCCATTTCAAGTTGTAATTTTCTTTCTTAAAAGCATTAAAATTTCAAACATTTTTTCTGACAGTTATTATTATGACACAAATTACAAGACTTTACATTATAAAATAATTTGTATTATTATTATTATTATTATTATTAATCGAAAAATAATGTAATTAAATATTGTTGATGTTACATTATCAAATTAATATATAATACTTCATACTAATACTACATGTGTTTTGCACTGTTACCTACACTAAAAATGATAAAATAATTTAAACATAAATTCGATCTCAAATAAAAAATATCGTTTCCCATTTGTTTTAAAGTTATGTATTTCAGAATAATAATTGAGTTTAATTGAGATTTGAGCTGTGCGCTACGTTTATTTTCGTTCGACTAAACGATGTGAATAGGTATTATTATCAATATAGGTCTTATAATTGTAATACAATACCTAATTAATAATAATAATAAAATATCGAGATTACGGTTGATGTTTATTATTATTATTTTTTTTAATGTAACCCCATAGTACCTATATATACACATTATTTTCTTTTAGATGGTATATTGTAAGCACTAGTTTTCGACTCGGTCAAGCAAACGGTAGGGACGTGCGTATTCTATGAACGTGTGGTTGACATTTTAACGAATTCCGATTTCGCATTTGACAAAATGTCAAGCACCGATCGCCCACTCGAAAATATGTGCCTATCCCGCGGGGACGGTCCTTTGGGGGTATTATTTTTTCTTTTCAACTAAATATTACAATAATGGTAGTTACAGCAGTATATTATGTAAGAGACGGAATTTTATTGTTCGACTACCCAATAATAGTTAAATAACATAATATAGACCATAGAGTCATATAGAGGTGACAGTATAGTATATAAACTTATAATAAAATAATAAATATATAAAAATAATATATATAATAAATAAATTTTATCATTCCATCTTAACTTAAATTAATTTCTTCATTTCACTATAAGACACACTCGTCTCAATATCCTCTTTTCAATTCCTTTTCTTCCTCCAATTATAATTCAAACATTTCTATCCTTCACCTAATAAGATACGGCAACAAAAGCCCCACATTCAATACACAATACAAAAATTCCTAACAAAGTTAAAGTCACCCTCAGATTTGACTTGTATGTTTGTAAAAAATGTAATCGGTATATTGATAAATATATTATATATTATATATTCTAAATCATTGTTAATCCATAAATACCTGTACTATACCTATTATGTACTATTCATATTTTTGTCTCTATCGTTCAGTGTTAGTTTTTCAATTTATGGATTCATAAATATAATAACTAAGATGAATTATACGTCTGCAACTATTTTTACTTCTGCCTATTGAAATGCTAAGATGATATGTGATTGGTAGGATTCAATTATTGTTCTAAAAACAAAAGAAAAAACCATTTGCGGTCCAAAAACTTAAAATAATGCACTTATAGTGAATATAAATCAATAAAAATCATATATAATCTTAATACTCTGAAAAATACTTTAAAGATACACCTAAAATTAATTTTATTCATTCATCATTCTAGATGGAATAAAATAAAAGAATTATTAATTATAGGTTAGATTTTCATTTTACATTAAGACATGTTAAATTTTTTTTCTTTTAAATTTTTAGAAAATTATAAAAAATTGAAATAATTTTTTAAAAAAATGCGCTTCACGACTTTCACAACTTTAAAACTCGAGAAAAATACGAATAACCCCCCCCCCCCAAAAAAAAAAAAAATTCATTATTATAATATAGAATAAAATGTGTTTGAAACAGATTTTTATTTATAGAATATAATCTTCAAGCATAAAAAAATGCAAATACTTTGAAATCCGAGCCCTAGTGACGAGCTGAATGGAGTATTTTAGAAGAAAAGCTTCTATATTTAACCATTTAAGTGGACGCCACACATAATTTTTAAGAGGTTCTGTATAGCCTATTTTTATGATGTTCTAACAAAAGTTAAAACTAAACAAATTAAAAATTACTCACATATTTTAAAACTAATTTTAAAATATGTCTATATATGAGTACCATTTTTTTTATTGTGTAATCAAGATATTTATTAAAAAACATATTTACAGAATTTTAATTCTGTTTAACTTCTACTAATATAGCAAAGAGACATAGGTATTTGGTAAATATTTATTTGTATAAATTGTAAAAAAAAAACAATTATTTAGAAAATCTTATTCCAACAAATTGTCTTAAAATTTTATCTTTTATACGTTATAAATGTATGTCTCAGTATTTATGTTGGCTTTAGTATATTATGAAAGTACTATTTCACTATGAAAATTTATGAGTGTAAATCTCTTAATCCATGTATATTTTGATTATTATTACATTTTAGACAACTACTTGACAACTGAGTTAAAAATTGGTATTGAAAATATTATCACAAAATAACAAAAAAGTCAAATATTTGTTCTTCCATATAGTTCTTATTTGCTCAATAGATGTTATCTAAGAATTTTTGATTCGAAGTGCAATCCGTTTAGGGATATTGTCTATGTATTGTCTATGAGTGTGAATAATGTGTAGTCCATATAGTGGCGAATCTATGGGGAGGGGTAAATGGGGTAAATTCCCCCCCTAATATATATTATATATAGTATAAATAGACGAAGACAGAACACAGATAATTTTATTTACGATATTGTCAAAATTTGGTTCCTAATTATAACTACACCCAGAGAAAAATTTTTTCTCACAAAACAGTTATTTACGATAAAATAATGAAAATAATGCAAGTATGGCGTTCTCTTAACTAAGACGTGTAATAATTAGTAACTATAAATGTTAACAACACAGAAATATAGGAAATATATATTATGTAATATTATATATTTATGGTCCATTAAACCGGGTGGCGAAACAAGTGAGCGAAAGTTTTTCAAACGAATTCAAACCAGGGAATCCGAGTATAGTATAAAAAATAACGATCGTTATTTTTAGAATTTTTACAAGTAACGATTTTTGGTAGTATTGACAATCGTTTGTACAATATAACAATTGATCACATCATTATTCTTAAAATAGTAGTCGTAATTAATAACACCTTTTATAACTAGTCACTTTAAATAACTATCGTTATACATCTATACTTACATCTTGTCATTTTTAGAAATAATTTCATCAATCGCTTCGAATTAAATAACGGTAATAAATGGTTAATAATAATTATTAGTTATTTAATATTTATATTTTAATATTTTATTATTATATTTTACAATTAAAATTAATTAATTTATTAGTTTTGCAACAATTTGGTATTCTTTATTATGTATAAGTAAAATATCCGAAAACAATTTTATACTTGGTAATAATTATTATTGTCAACACATATTGTAATAATATTATTATTGATGTAACTACACCTAGCTCTCAGCGTTCATATAAGTACTTATTATTATTTATTACGTTTATAAGTTTAAGTACCTACCGCAGTTTCGTGTTTATTTATAGTAGGTATTTAATACCAAAATTACATAATTTCAAATAAAACCATACATAGAAAAATAAATGAATGATAATTTTTCAAATAAATTTGAATAAAAAAAACATTTTCACTGGAAAAACAATAACAGTTGTATCGATTTGATAACAATATATTTACCTAATAAATAACGATCATAATTCCTTTACTTTTTAAATAATGACGAAGTTTAAAACTGTTAATCAATACTTGATATAATCGTTATTCCTACATAGCGATCGCTATTTTTACAGATCTCTATTTATTACGATCACTATTTTAATCCCCTGGATCCGACAAAGATATTGTTATATCTACTACCTCTATTATAATGACGACGACGATGTTTTATACAATTTATTAATATATACACACAAATACCTTTATATATAATATTATATGTATGTATACAGATAGATGCATTAAAGAAATTAATTTGCATTACTATAGAAACGAATTTCGCGTGCTGCGGTCGTATGTACGCGAGTTCACGTGCCACCCACCTATAATAATAATATAGGTACCTAAGTTTGAACCGGTCGTCGCGGTGTCGCGGCGGAAATCGTTAGGAGAAATAGGGAAAAATTGTAGTGAGTATCCTATAAATATCGCAGTATAAAGTTTATTATAATAATTTGAGCATTATTAGTACATTCAATTTCAAGATTAGGCAATAGTTAATCCGATTCGTTAAGTTAAATAAATATAGGTAGTATAGGTAAGACTCAAAGGGTAAAATATTAATCACTAAAAGAAAAAAGGATAGAAGTAACTTCATACTTAGTTAAAAATAAGAATTAAGTTAAGTATTTTAATTGTTTAATTATTACTATAGATATATACATGCATATATATAAATGTAGGTAGGTACATAAATGAAAAAACTCAATTTCTTTTTTGATCGAAATTATTATAGGAATATATGAACAGTATGTATATTTAACTTAAGAGAATATTGTACGTAGGTATATTATTGTCATGTAAAACATTTGGATCTATATATGTACAGGACTTTTATATACAACTAATGCGTAGAAAATTTGCCAGTTTTGACATCAAAAAAAAGTCCATGAATTTTATTGACGTGCTTCATGGAAGAACTTTTTCTTTCTAAAACATTAGGTATATGTCTACTCGTAAATTCTGAAAAAAATGCCTTTTTTAAACACGAATATTGCCTATGGGCTTTGTATTTAAGTATAAACAAATCGAAAAATTCTCTTCGAGGATATTGTTATTATCTTAAATTTTATAGGAAAGATAAATAATTTTAAACGATTCTGAGTACCTACATTTTGTTACCTATAATTTTAGGTAAGTATATATAAAAAAAAATCGGTAACTATGACAATGTATTCTCTGAATTTATGTAAAATATCCGTTATGATTTGTAGTACCTATTCCACTATTGCTATACACTTAGAAAACTACTGGGAAAATTTAGAAATAAATCTACTAGAGAAAAAAAAACTCTAAAACTCCTTCTCTACTCCTACATGAAATAATGTATAAATATAAAGAATAAAAGTAAAATCCAAAATTTTAAAACTAATACATTCATTTTTTCACTCTGTATCTATAATAATATAGAGTAACTTGTTGTATAACTTAATTAAAATATAGTTTACAGTACTGTTTACTACTCGTTACTGCCTATCCTCACTGAATTCAATGAACTGCTCTTTTATATGTATGTATTTAATTAATTTATCATATTTAATTTATCAAAGTCCTAAATGTCTATCGTCTTATTTTTTATGCTCATGGTATATGCTTCGTACCATATGTTGTGCGTACCCTAACCAAAAGTAAATATGAGCCAAAAATGTATGTAAAGGAGCTAGGGTAGTTATAAGTTTAAACACGATCTTTATTATAATAAAAAACTTGCATAATAATATGAAAGTTTCTACATGCGTCTAATAATAAGTTCTTGTTTTTACAGAAAGTTAGTTTTCGAGTTAACTTTTACTTGACCAAAATGTAATTTGGGGTTAGGACCATGTAATTTTTTTTTTAATAAAACTTCATATAATACTTATACGTGTACATTCTTGTGCAGAGCATAATATTGTAGGTACTTTCTATATATTTCTATACTATACATGTGAATATATTCGGGGTTTTATAATATTTCCTAAAGTACTAATAGCAACACATAAAATCAAAAATATTTTAACTGTAATATATCAACACTTATCATGTTAAGTACCTACTAGTCTGAATAAATATTGTAAGGGAAAATTATTTTGGTTTCCTATAGTGTATTTCACGTGTAGAAGAAGTTAATAAATTTCAATTTTAATATTGCATAACGTTAACATTTTTCGAATTTCTGCTATGTAGAAATTTACTTATGAACTTACTCTTATGAAAGAGGATTTAATCTAATAATTTTTAAAATCGAATCTTTTATAACATCCTTCTACGTACATTTATTGGACATTTTTATGTATAAACCAAGATCTTAAACCCAACAGTAGCAGAATTAAAGCAACTTAAAATTTTTAAAAAAAATCAATTATTTTAAATGTGAAACCGTTCTGTACCTTAGTCAACATCGGGTATAGGTCAATACTTCAAAATTACCTTAATAAATCAATCTATCAAAATAATAAAAATAAAATTAAGTACCTACAAAATAAATTTAAAAAAAAATGTTTCAAACAGTTATAAATTGAAAAATGTCAAATTGTCAAATGTTGGTATACAAACTATATTCATATAGCACATATAGCTCTATATAGTCCATATAGCCATCTCCTCCAAAGTTGTTTCAATTGGCCAAATCGGATTGTCAGTCGGCTAAATCCGGAGCATGCCTAATGTAAGATTCAGTAATGATAAATTGGAAAACAGAAAGAAGTTGATGACCTTTTTTTTTGTTTATTGCTTTTAAGGGGAAGTATTTTATGAAAATGAGCTATGAATTCAATCAGTTGGCCAACACACTACCCCCCCCCCCCCAATACTTCGCTTAATGGATTAATTTACCTACATATTATGTTAATACGTCAACACGATGATGATTAATGATTTATTATTTGTATATAAGGACTTGTTATCAATAACTTATAGCATTCATCTATATACCTATTACCGAAATGGTGAGAGTAGTTTTTCATTAACCATTTAAAAAATGAATTAGTTTGGATTATTATATATATAGATAATAATATAAGGTCGATGATTGTGTAATAATAGCGTAAGAATTGTATAATTTCATTCAACTTTGGTGGTAGGAATACGCTAATATCGTAGAGAAACGGGAAAAGTTTTCGCTGAAAGTTTAACAACAGACTTCCGCGATCTTCCACGGGCGTTATATGTGCATTGTCTTTACTTCAAAACAAAGACACAAGCGATGGTTAAAACGCAAAAGTTGTTGAAATTAATTTTTTCAAAAACAAAACTTTTAACTAATAGAATTAATATTTTGTTATTGAGTTTAATCGGCAATTTTTTGAGAATGTATAGGTACATTTTTTAAATTATTATATCGCACTTTAGCCCAGTGGTGTAGAAGAAGGGGGTAGAAAGGCAGTTGCCCCCCAAGTATAAAAAAGTTATGCTTTTGCCCCCTTGGATAAAATAAACAATCATCATAAATGTAAATACATAATTAATTTGTAACATATAATAATAAATAATAATCGAAGGTTACATTTTTGTAATTTATCAATTATCATTCTCCTATAATATATATTTGAATTATAATATTTTCTTATATCATGCTGTATTCATATTTTCCACTTACATGTAGCACTCTGTATAATAATAGATAGTAATAGTAATATTAGTAAGAACCAAAAAGTGTTATCTCAAAATAATTCTATAAATCATTCAATCTAATTATAATAATCAGGTATCCTATCTATAGGATAGAAAAATTATGTATCGTACTTTTTATCAACATCTAAAAATAAATATACCTATACGAGTTTTTAATTGCCACATCCGAGTCAGTCGTGGACTTTGTTTACTTCCGGAAAAAATATGAAAAAGTACATTATTTTATTTTATACTTAATTTATTTTTATTCTGTTTAAAATATATATATATTTAAAACATATATTAAAAACACGTTCTACCTTTTTAAGTTTACATTTATCTACTAGTTACCTATCGTAAATTAAAAATTTAAAAAGAATATGATCAATGTGAATATTTAATATGGACAAATATTTAAACTAAAATAATTATTTCCAATTTTTTTTATTAAATTTGAAAATCTAGAAATTTGATATAACTGCAGATACAATCGAGCATCGAGATTAAATTCATTCAAATATTTATATAATAGGTATAGGTATATCAGTATATGTATAAAATAGTTCAAAATAACCTAAAATTAAAAAAAAATTCAGATCTTAAATATCAAAATTGCAAATCAAAAATTTATTTAGATTCGTATATTATCGAAACATATTTTTAGCTAGAAAAACATAGTCGTGAGAAGTTCTAAAACAATGTAAAAGTCGTCAATACCCCGATACTAATTATTATGATATATGAATAAGATTATAGGAAAAAATATTTTAAATGTTTTCAAACAGAATTTTTGTTTTATAGTTTTAATTATAGTGATTACTAAACTATACCTACCTCAGGTCTACTTATACTTATATGTAGATTCCTATGTTTAAAAAAAACTCCCGGAATCTTAAATCTTTATTTTATAACCTCTAACTTATACATATACAATTTATAAGTTATTATTTAGTTTTACATGTATAATATAAATATAGGTACCTCGTACATACATTTTAATTATTTAGTGCACAAACTCAATAATAATACTACAGAATACATTTTTATCATAAAAATATTTTAGAAAATCATTAACCATCTATATAGTGATAATTAATTGTTTTTTAATCTATATTCTATGGATCCTATATATTTTATGAAGTTCATTATAAAATCATTGCACAAAAACACAAGTTATCAATGAAACAATACCTATAATATCTATAAAAAAAAGCGTTAGAATTATTCTGATCTATAGTTTATTATATAATAATGTTTATACCTACTGGCTATTACTTATATTATCATTTGTCCAGTGCTTAAATTTAAAAAAATTAGAAGAATGATCTAAAAATATAATGCGAATTTGCATTCCTGAAAACTGAATGGGGGCTACAGCACATATTACTACGCTCAATATTTCATAACAATAATAAACATCCTTTTATATTTGAAAGAAAAAAATTCTAATTTCAATAGTTTTATACTTAAGCACCTATATATTTTATAAAATAGAAATGAATTTACGTAGATAACAATATACCATTTTACTATATTATATATAATTTCAAATGTTTAAATTTATTTAGGATTTTTCCATTTCTCTTCTTTTGCCACACTTTTACGAAATCGACCCGTATTTTTTAAACCTGTATGTCAATACACAGGAATATTTTAATCTTTAGGTGAAGATTTGGATATAATTGTATTGTCCACCCGAAATTTGCAGAACACTTAAAGTGGCTCATTGAAATATTTAGCATCTAGGATTTTACTATTGTCTTACCTTCTACCCCAATATTTACATTTTCCCAAATTGAATACCTATTGATTTATTGAATAAATGATCGAGCTCAAGACCTAAAATTCGAATACAATATTAATTATACTATATAGCGTCACTATTATACTTTATAGTGAAATAATAATAATTTATGTTTGTATACCAAGCGTCTAATTTAGAAAATTTAAATAAAGGTATGATACATACAGGTATGTAGGTAGGTATTGCTTTAAAAAATAAAAGGTATTCCCATAGACGGTATTCCGTCCGCCCTCTTCAAATCAAGCAGTACCTACCATTGTTTCCAATATTGAGTATCACCCAAAGAAAAATAACTATCATAGTGATAAAATTCCGTGTTAGTTTGATAAAAATCTTGTTAAAATAGAGCCGACAAGAATATCTTGTCAAATTGATAATATGATAATATTATCAATGGTATATAAAAATATTATATATTTGAACATACTTTTTGTCATTACAATAAGAATCAGTTGTTAATAAAAATAAATTGTTTATTCTAGTAACATTGTAACAATACGTATTTTCACCACAATAAGAATACTTTGTTATATTAATGAACTACATATTCTTTTTTAACAATCCTATTGTTTTTCCAACAAAATTCATAATCAATAAAATTTAATGTTTTTGTTTATTTAACAATTTTGTTACCACTAAAGTATTCTATTTACAGTGGTAGCTTTTAGGGGAGTGATAGGGGTAAAAACTTCCCCGTTAACTTGAAAATTAATATGCATTCAGAAGAAAAAGTAAGTAAATTCAAATACCTAGATTATTATAAGAAAAATATGAATACTTTCAATTGCCACCTTCTATAATATTGTTAAAACTATCACTGATTTGATAGAATTATTGTATTGTGTAAGTGCATTATAGTGTATAGGTGAAATAATTAAATAATTCATTTTTATTATCAAGATATTATATTTAAAACAATAATTTGCATATTATTTATATATTGTTTAAATCAGATAAAATTTGCCCCAATGTATGGTACCTATGCTTTATCATATTTAGTATTCAACATAAACAAATATTTTGAATAAAAATCCATACAATTATAGATTCTATAGGATAGGAGTAGGTATCTTACCTATAGGTAAGGTACCTACTAATTATTAGTGTGCTAATATCTACTTATTATAATTTCTATCCACTTACCTTAAAGTATTGTAGTACCGTAGATGTTTACATTTTAAAATATAATATTTATCTGCTTAATAAATATTATCTATAATATTCTATATAAATATAGATAATTTTTTATATAAACTCTAAAATATTTGCGTTTATCTGTACTTACTTACATAGGTAGTATATAATTAACTAGGTACCTACATTTGAAAATATTTTATACTAGGTACAGTTTTGATTAAAATATATTTTTAATTAAAATACTACAAATACCTCATGTTCAGTAGATATACATTATATACGTGGCTACATACATAGGTAGGTATATACGCATAATATTTTTTCATTTTACTACTCACGATTTTCGCCATAACGAAATAAGATTTTCGCGTTTTTTATTTTTCGGTAAAAAGATTTAACGTTGCATATATATATAGACCCGTAAAAATATGAATACACCTACCTATACTTACCTACAAAACGTACACCGACGACGATGTGACGGCAAGAAAATCTTCGCTATTCGTTATAATATTCGCGTAAGGTAGGCACATCGGCATTGCAGTATACCTGCCTACATAAAAAAAAATAATAATGAAATTCTGCCGCTGATAAGATGTCATAATCTCCGTATACATAAGAACATTTCCAAGAACATTGTTCGTTCAGTGTGTAGGAGATATTCAACATTTATGCTGTTATTATATAATTTTCTGATTACCTACCTATTTATTTATTTTTGAAATTAAACTTGAAAATAAACATTTGCTCGAGCAACTCCCGCCATAATCAGTTGTTTAGTTTCATTTGTTTCAAACGTATAATTATAGGTATACTTAATCCATTTGTACATATAATATTATATAGAAAGAAAATTCTGCTGTTGCCCGTGTAGGACGTCAATCAACAAATATCATTTTTCAAACGCAATGCCATAATATATTTTATAATACAAATTTTAAAAGTTACCTACCTAATTGAATTTCGTACGAAATTCGAATAAATTAAAAATAGATGCGGATAGACAATTCCTTGATCGTTTATTGGTGATGATTATTAAAAATAATATAATAATTTATTAACTGTAATTAAATATACGGTAGTATTTAAACAATTTACCGGATATGTTAAATGTGTAAATTATTATTAGCTACCTACCTATATATTTATCGGTTATGCTTATATAGATATGGTCCATCGTCCGCCTAGATGGCAAAAAAATTAAAAACGTCACAGCAGGTAACTGCACCTCAATTAGAATAATTAATTAGAGTATTGGTATTATGACACGGATTTAAATTCAAAACTTGCATTGGGGGGAGGGGCATGAGTTATTCCTCAATTATGTATATAATCAGCTAAAATTAAACTCTTATTCAGAATTTTCTAAGGAAAAAAATAGGCATTTCTGGGGGTATTTCAATATTAATAAATATGTATTCATATTATAATTTTCAATATTATTAATTGGTGATAATAAAGAATTACCTAAATACATATTTTATTCATTACATATAGTTAAATCTCTATAGATTTAAAAAATAAAAATAAATGTTTAAGTAGGTATATATATATTATTGTATAAGTACCTACTTATATTTTGAAATTAAACAAAATCAATAGTATCAGTCATTATAATAAGGCATTATTCTTGTAATAGTAGGCATCGTCTATATTAAAAAAATTCTGTCAAGTGTCATTTTTGGGGATATTATAGGTACTTATTGGTAATTTATAAATGTATTTTTTTTTTTATGGTTTTTAGGTCATTAAAATCCATTGTCTAGCTAATTAAACTCATGTTTCAAAAAATAATTATACTCGTATAATGTTTATTAAATATGTTTTAAAAAAATAAAACTTTAATTTTGTAATTTAATTTAAAGATAATTTGTAGGTATTAAACAATTTTTGCCTACTTAAAAATATTTGTTTTTATTATGTCTATAGGGTTTATTTATTTACTTACCTTTTATTTTGTATAAAAAGAACAAATTTTTACACATTTTGCATTTATTATTTTAAATAGGTACCTATATAAATAACTTTAATGGTCCTATTCACCTCCATCTCCACTATCTGGGTAAACACCGAACATGTACATAATATTATAATACCTATGCATTTCAAAATTTTTTAAAAAAATAAGAATTTCTTAAACTTAATCTTTGAATTTAAACTCAAATCTTTATCTATATTATATTCAAAACTTTTTGCCAGAAAAATATTTTAAATATTATTGTAGAATAAGTTTTTTTAAATCCACTTTACCACAGAATAGAATATCACTACTAAATATTAAACATACATTTTATATCAGTTTAAAAAAATAATTACTTACCAAGTAGATTATGTATGTTGTATAAAGTGTACTTACCTATAAACATATATATATATATAGGCTCTATAATAGCTACCTATAAGTAACTATTATATTATAATTGTATTGCATCAATATATTGATTTTGACCTTAAAACCACTCGAATATTTTTACAAGGTAGGTTTAGAGCTCTATTAATATACTTACCTAATATAGAGATACTGAATTTTGAATAACTTTTTAATTAATTACAATTTATTTAACATTTCTTCTTGTTAATTTTGTATTTTATTAGGTAATAATTATAACAATTATTTTACAAGTTAATAGAAATATTTGTAGGAAGGGGGGTTGTCTACATTGAATTAATAATCGTCAATTCAATGATCATTCAAAATATGCACATTACCATTTTACTTTATCACATTACTGACACCTTAATTTTACCGACTATGCCAAACTCAGTGGGTGTAGTAGAATGTTGGTTAATAGATTGGAAGATAGAAGAAGTGATAGGTTAGGTTACTGATGAATATAGCAGAGAGGAGAATGATAAGGTGAATCTGTGGAATAACTATAGAAAACAAAATAAAAAATAATTAGATAGGTAGGCTACAAGAGTGATTTGTGTGTGAAATAAATGTACACCAGATTTCTGAATTCCTAGATTTCCTTAAGCATTTCTGGATTTCCTCAAGAGTTCCCATATATTTTCAAGCCTTTTTAAAGAGTTCTGAGATTTACTGTGTTCAACAATTTTTTATCCCGTTCTTTATAAATATTTAACATATGAATGTATTATTATATATTACATATATAATTTCAACCATAAGTCATCATCAGGTTATAAATAAATAGTAAAAATATAAAACAATACAAACATTTATGAGAATTAATATTCACTAATATAATAAATGTTTTAGATAGAACTTAATATTAGATAAAATATTATAAAATTGATATTATTTCCTTATATTAAGGTAAGTTAGTATTTTACGATTATAGTTTGAATTAAAATTTAAAGTTATGTACTTACTTTCAATTATATTTATATTATAAATAAGTAATGAAGTAACACACCTAAATTTGGTAAAGAATATTATAACACCAAGGTAAAAATATAATACAATAATGTAATATAATATAATAGTAGTATGAAATAAGTAATAACCCCGATATACCTAAGTATACTTAGGTATACTTACTTATATACCTATATATATATATATAATTATACTTATATAAATTACATTATTATACAATTGTTTAATTTCATAAATAAAATACCATAAATGTTTTATAAATAAATTAAATCCATTTTAAAAAATTTCAAGTATTACTATTTTTAAAGTAAATTTATTTTTATCATAAACAAATGTAAACAAGCTGATAGTACTTACTTGTTTTATTCTATAAATGCACATACTACCTATTCATTTTAAATTTAATACACATTTGTGACTTG
Organism: Pemphigus obesinymphae; assembly: GCA_025469235.1. Taxonomy (NCBI): domain Eukaryota; kingdom Metazoa; phylum Arthropoda; class Insecta; order Hemiptera; family Aphididae; genus Pemphigus; species Pemphigus obesinymphae. The sequence goes on along the minus strand of JAIPRL010000281.1, from coordinate 56,530 downwards.
ATATAATAGTAATAGCATGTAGTATTATAGTGTAATGATTATAATAGGTAGGTAATATAGTTATGAAATAAAGTTATCTATATACAATATACATACCTTACACAAATTATTATTATTGTAGCATTATGAAAAATACTAATAAATAATAATGTAAAAAAGTCAAATTTTTAAAGGTATTTTTATTTAAAGCCACCTTAAGGTTAAATTTTTACTTATCTATTTTCTTCATATTTTTTAAATTTTATAAGCATTTTTTACATACAATCTATCAGAATGTTTTAATGTAAATGGTCCATATCCTGTTCAATGAATTAGGCCATAAAGTATATATTTAAGTGCAACTTGTTGACTATTGTACATCTACTTCTCTAGACCATTTAAAACAGTCCAAATTTGATTTTCAGAATTTTACATTCCATTTTCCATCCTCATATTTGAAGAGACATAGGCAGTAAAATTAGTAGACACATTTTTTTATTATTCTGTTATTGCCAGTATTAATTGAGAATAAAATACAAATTATATATATTTAACCTTTTTTCTTGAAATGTTTATGTGGATAATAATAAGTAGATTGAGATTTGTAAGTCATATAGGTACATTTTCAAATAAAGTCTGTTTTTATTAATAAATAAAATATTTTGTACCTATTATGACTAGTTGTCTAGGTACTCAGATAGAATAAGATAATAAATTGTAGGTATGACATAAAGGCAAAACCTACTTCAAATTGACTATTTCTATTTACCCAACTGTAGATATTATAGATATTAGATAGGCTTGTGTAGTACCATATTTTATGGTTGTGTAATCATATTTTATAAAAATCATATTTACGAATTTCTAATGCCATGTAATATTAAGAGAAGGTAGAAATAAAATCATAGTACCGTTTAAAAGATGAGAAGTTAAACTATGTTTTATTGGAAGCCGATTTTTAAAAATTGTATTATCAAGTTAAAAATATAGCATAGGAATCATTTGGTATATAGGTATTTATTTGTATACATTTTAAGAAATAAAACATTATTTGGAAAACCTAATTTTTAAATGTTTATCTTTTAAATGGTGTATAATTTAAGTCTCAATGTTTATTGTAGACTTATTGTAGTATATGAATTAGGAAAATACCTATTTTGCTACAAAAATGTGTTAGTGTTACTTCCACTTAATATTTACTACCTACCTAGGTATATAACTATATAAGCTATCTACCTACCTATATAATACGTATATTACCTACTTATGAATAAAGATACTGTTGATATCACAAAGAGTTAAGTGTTAGTATTAAAAAAAAAAAAAAATTTGTACATATCTATAGAACTTAAAATTGATGAATTAAAAAAATTTACATTTGTAGGTAGGTATATCCACACAGCACAAATATAACTAATGGATATACTCTATGGATATCCTGACTATCCAATGGATGTCTATTAGATATCAAAATATCAGCTTTTTTGTCATTTATTGATATCCACAAGCCATATCTAATGGATATATATATATATAAACAATATTCAATGGATGAAAATAAAAGTGTACACAAATGAGACAAGACAAAGTATAGAAACTACATTATAGAAATAATATAATAATCATGTAAAAAAAAATTACAACGACCACGACGATGATGCCTAGCCGGTAACACCACTGACCAACCACCGTGCAGCAGCGTACATACGACAGCGCTCCTTAAAACTTTTGCACAGGGAACAGGAATCAAACTGCCTACCTACGTACCTAAACAACTACACAAGACAGAGTGTGGTACGCCAATCAAGTCAAAACTATGTAGATGTATATAAACTCTGTCAATAACGGACAGCCACCGATAGCCGAAATAGTTATAACTTTTAAGTATTGAACACTATAATAATTATTTTTTCTGATAACCATTTTCAATTTACTTTTTTGGTGCGTAATAGTTTGTACAGTAAAATCTGCATTCATTAATATTTACAATATATTAGTAAAAATCTAAATTTCTATTGAAAATAAAAAACTATATTGTGCACACAGAAGGTTTAAAATTTTGAATAATTTCCTAAAATGTGAATAGATAAATTAGTATTTTCTAATTACTAAAAACTAAAAATAACTGTCAAAATCATCCAAAAGTTAAATTTCTTATCAATATATTTGCTAATGAACCTACATTGTAATTGTTTTTTTTTTATGTCAATCTATTATTAAAATCAACAAGAATTTGCTATACAATTTTTTTATAAATAGACTTATTCCTTTTTAGCTGGGCACTGTCCAATTATGTGCTGTATATTTCTTTTTAGAAATGTACATCACATAATTGTGACATTTATATAATTTTTAAATTTTTTTTTGCTATTTTTAGTTCCAATAATTATTATATTATACAAAATAAATTGATAATTTGAGATTTAAATACAAACGTGATAGGTATTACAATATATTTTATACTAATATAATTAATGGTATGTTGGTATTAATTATTATTAAGTTGGAAATTTGCATTAACTAGGTATTTCATTATTTTCATTGTGTTCTAAATAAGATTATATTTTCACAACAACTTTACTCGTAGAAGTACAAAAATTTAAATTGTATATAAAATTATATTTGTACATTAACCATTGCAGGTATGTGTTTATTCAAATAGGTACAATTTGTTATTATTATGCTCAATTATAAATGATAATATTTTATATGTACTTGTTGTATTGAACTCGAACATGCACCATATATAACCATATGATAACATTTTATTTAGGATAATAAATTATTTTAAACAAAAATAAAAATGTATAATATGCTCGACTAATAGTCATGGGCAACAATAAATGACAATAAATTAATAAATAATATTGAAAAATGGTTATTTATAAATATATACTTACTTTAAATATGATAAAGGGAAAGCAATTAAGGCCTTTTTATTATTAGGTATGTTAGTGTGGCCTAAAATCCTTATTTTCGGGAATGTCGATAATTACAAATAGTTGCCAAATAATTTCTTTAATATTTTATAGAATTAATACAATAAACAATTGTATAAATTAATACAATATACATGTATAAGTTGATATCCATACATTATGGTACTATAAAGAATAGCTATATTAGTTACTATAGATATAGTACAATATTACCTACCTAATTAACTAGCTTATATCCTCATTATTTTTTAACCCAAAGAAGTTGAGGGGAAATACCAAGTGCATGGTATTGTTTATTTATTGTAATTATAATATAAATTATCAAGTACAAATGTAGAAAAATATGTTCTCATTATAATGGTTTATTTTTATTTAAAAAAAATTAAAATTGGAAAATATCCTATGTAGTATAACCCAGCACTCAAAATGTGTGTGTATTGTGTACATATCCATTTTGCATAAAATAATGCAATAAATGTAGATAATAGGTACACATTTATTTTTTTTCAAACTTCATAATTTAATTATTATAAGATTACATTTTAAGAGTAATTTAATGAATTTCCTAGTGGGCATTCAATATCACATCCTTTTTTAATTATTTATTTGTTCTAACCTAAGATTTATATTAAATTAATCTTCTTGGTAATAATTAATTTAAAATTATTATAAATATAAATATTATATATAATATAATATTTTTAAATAAATATTTTATTTACTTTATCTCTGCAGGTAATTAAAATTTACATTTTATTACATCTTATTAATCTTAAAAGTTCAACTGAAAAATTATTGTAACATTTTAATTTTATTTATCTAAGATAAAATATATTTTTATAATATTATATAGTAATTATAATTTTAGCATTTTTTATTATTATAATTTAAGCATTCTAAGTTCAATGTTAGATGTTTATTTCTTTCGTACATTTTTATAATAATTTTATTTTTGATATAGGTACATACAATGTACATATAATTTTAAGTATTTATAAAAATGTACTTCTAATGCTCTTTTTTTAATAATAATATTCGTTTGAAATTTTAAAATTTAAATAATTGTTTTTATTCATAAAAACCTTTAGGAAAATTATTTTCATTTGCTTGACGCTTGGCACGGTATGATGACTGAGACAAGTATGCTTTAATTAATCGTTTTACTTCATAATACCTATCTTTATACCTAGGTTGCTCCAGAAGAGCGTCTGTAAATTAAAAAAAATAATAATAAATTAGATGTGGTTAAATGTTCTACTCTGAAAGTATCATATATTTTTAGAATAACTTACGAAATAATACATTGTTTATTTCTAATTTTGAAAAATCTTTTTTGTTTTTGTATCCGCGGTCATCAAATGCATAAGTTTCTAAAAGAGTATCATCAAACAGTTTTGCCATCATCAGTCTTATTGTATGAACCATTTGTTCACCTCCCAAAGTCATTAGTCTCAATGTCTAAAATTATAAATAGAATTGTGATTTATTTGTTCTTAATACTTATTGAAGAATTTTAAAAATAATATGTTTTAATTTAATTTTTGATGAAATATATTTTTTAATTGTTTATTATGATAAAAAAAAAGTATAAAAAGTACTAGTCAGTAGGGGATAGAAGTACTTACTCCATTGGAGGGTAGGATATGTTTAGTGGATATATTGAATTTGAAAGCAATAATAACACTTTTCTTTCTTTAAAATAATTTTGAGCTGAGCTTCGGTAATATAATATGTAATATAATTATATTTTTTAAATAACCTTTTACTTTTAAATAGTCAATAAAAGAAAAATCAGTTATCATAACAACCTATTTATTTGTTTTTTTTTTTTGTTATTTCTACTGTATCATAAAATATTACATATTACAAACGCCACATAAAAGGTAGTTTTTCTCTATGATTTCGGAAACTACAGAAAAAATATCAAAGAATGACCGTATTTAAGTACCAACTAGAATCTTTTTGCTAGAAAAAAACCAGCTTTACTCTAAAACCCTTACTCATTCTATTAAAAAAAAAACTATATAAACACAACAACAAAAATACATCATTGTAAAATTAATAAACTCACAAAAAAAAAAACCATTATTATGGGTACATTATATTTTATTATTATAGAGAAATAGTAAACAACATATTTTCAAAACCATTTCATATGTAACTATTTAGGTTTCTGGAGTTAATGTTATCAAAACTAAAATGCATAATTTCATTTTAATAATTTTATTATAAATAAGAAAACAACTGCTTACCAATAACTTCCTGTAGTATAAGTCTTTTCGAAGTTTTGTTTCTAATACCTGTAGATCAGTTTCATTTGATACTGGGAAAAGAAGTTCAAAAGTATCATAATCATCGTAACAAATGATATTTAAATGATTCATTCTTGTAGTTTTTCTAAATGTTCATGTACCTATATTTAAAATATTTAGTATTAATTTTCATTATAAAATATGATTTTGTATATTTTAATAAAAAATCAATATGTTATAACTGAACATATATGGTATGTATGTATGTATGTAAGTAGGTAGGTAGGTAAGTACAGGTATGTTTTCATATCAACTTACCTAAAACTGATATGCTATAAAATTTTGGAATTATATTTAGAATCTTTATGTACTTATATTAGTTATTAGTAGCTTATAATAAATTTCTATATAGTTTTGAATTTTTAGAAGGCTTGGTCATAGCATTTTAAATTATTTCTCCATTAGTTATCAAAGTATTCGTTATGTGGAGATCCTGATGGAATCTCAAAAACTTTTTATTTAAAAATACAACTGTATTTTAATACAGTAATATTAAATATAGTGTAATATTAAATAGTCATATAATATATGTATAATGTATATATAGTAATTTATTTTTAAAATCAAAATGTATAAATTATATTATTTATATTTATGTAAATAAATAAATAAATAATGAACACACTGAATATAATTATAAAAATAAAATCCTCATAAATGAGTTTTTCATATGATTTTCTTTTATCGACTAATCAATACCCAGTCTTGTGGCTCTAAGTGAAGTTTTTGTGAGCTCCCTAATAGTATCTCATGGCAGTTATATTGTTAGCTCAACTAGTTAGTCATTTTCATCATTAACTTATAACTAAGCTAATTGAGGTTTTCTTTATTTTGAATTATCTTTATATAGTTTATTTATATAGTTAATCCATTAAGATAATAGAGGGTGAACAAATCTCTTGAGTTTGTTATACATTTTTATCAAAATCAAAGTATAATAAACAAAATACATAATTGTATTTATTTAAATTATAATACATGTGTATGATATTCTAAAGGACTCAATAATAATACATAAGTATATATATTTAGTAGGTATTTATAATACCTATACAATATATTTGTATAGGTACATTATAGAAACATTTTTTGAACAATTTAGAATGATAATTTTGGTTTCTATAAATTGTTTTGACTGAATGACCACAGTTAATATTATTTTCCATTTTAACATTAGACTTAAATAATTACAATCATTTTTTAGTACTTATTAACTTTTAACTGAAAGCTGTCGGATGAATTCAATTTACCTAACTACTTTAAATTAATTGTTGTCATTAATTTATTCATCTTTAATTATTGTATACATAATATTTTATTTCTTAAATACAATATTATGATAAATATCTAATAGTGTTTAATAATGGATTAAAGTATAATAGACTAATATAAAAATAATAATGTCGGTATAGCTACCTATTTTATAGTTTTTAAATTTTCAATATAGATTTTTAACAATTAAACATGTTAATATATTCAATTTCTCTACAAAACCTTATTAGCTTTTATAAATCATAATATTGATCATTATACTATTTACATTTTTTAATAAAATTTGAATCTGTCTCTCAAATATAGTAGGTATCTTATAAGATTAACAATATATTAACTATTCTGTACTATATTAGCTATTTGACAATCAGACGTTTATATATATATATATATATAAGCTGGGACCCCAAAGTTATGTGGCTTAAGCTAGTGCTGATCAAGCCTACATGTACTAAGCAAATTTAAATGTAGAGTTTTTCTGTTCCGACCGAATGTTGGTTTCCTAATATTCTTCCAACAAGATAGTAGATACATATTTATACTTCTTAGTTTGTCACATGTTATAGACAGATTCTGATAAGTTTTCAAATAATATTCAAAAACTTGGAATATTTAAAAAAATATATCAATATCTATTATAACCTACATAGAACATATAGAAAAAAAATAATAAAATTTCGTTCTCAAAAAAGGATGTCAGACCACAATTTTACTGTAGCTAACACATACGTATGACTGTATGAGCATAACAAAGTATTGAACATATGTCACAAAAATAGCAAAAACAAATTAATTATAAAAATATTTAAATGGTCTGATCATTGCCTGTTTAGTGTTTACCCCGAATAATGAAAGTTGTGAATATTATAAAACGGGGATAACAATAAACAACAAAAGCGCGGGAAAGTGGATAACGTGTGGGGACTCATTCGAATGAATGAATTGCAAATCGAGTAAAAGTATAAAAACTAAAAAATAGATATATAAACCAGAAATTATACGAATAATCTTGGCAATTACCACTGGTATCCTCTTCGAGCCACGAGTAACGTGTCACGGGAACTGTTAAAAATGTACATTAAAACAGTATAACTATTCGTATTTCACAGTTAAAATGTTAAAAAGAATAATACCTGTATGGTAGCCAACAGTTGAATAGGTCGTTTAAAATGTATGAACTGGAATCTAGCGATTTATTACAATAAATGTGATGAAATATCCTAAACGCGAATGCCAGTATATATGGCGCGAAAAATGATCGTTGACAAATTAACAACAAACATAAATGCGTCAAACGAGCATTACGGTCGACGCGCAACCATCCTTATGACGTCACGAGGTCGAGAGTTATTAGGTAAAGACGTGGACGCAAGTGCGAGAACTATTCGACCTCAATAATGTAACAAAATAGATATTCGTAGAAAATGAATGAATATTAATTATTATAAATATTCAATAATATAATCATTTTTATATTTATCGAGTATCTTTTTATTTTAAATAAAAAAAAACATTACTTTAAAGAACTGTGATATTTATTCTTTTATGACAGCTCGACATTTGTGACGTCATGGTCAGTCGGTGATATTCAATACTGAAACAGCGGTATACTACGCAACGCGGGCTTCTACATATTGTTCCCCAGACACAGGCCATTGCTGCAGCAGCCTGCAGCCCTATATTGCCAATAATTTTGAAATTAAATTATTATTATTTTATTTTAAATTGCAGAACAGAATAATTTTAATTGATAGAAATTAAACATTTTCTGATAATGAAATTTGAATACTATGTTTTATTAACACTGAGTCGTGAACTAAATGTATAATATTGCAGTAGTTAATTTAGAAATGTAATAAATTTAATATTTATAACTCGTCGATGAATTATTTTGAAACATATTATATAACACATATAATAATACAGAACGATAAAAATGTTACGTTACATAAATGTTTTAAAACGAAATAGGTATTTAAAATAGAGACAAATATATATTATATTATATTATATTATGTAATTTTAAATTTAAAACAAGATTTCTTAATTAAAATAGTATTTGGAGATAACAACGAAAATGCAGAAAAGAGTCTAAAATACATTTTCCCATAGGTTAGGTTAGGTTACAAAAAAAGATAAACTTCAAAATAAAACAAATACCTATGGAATCCTTTAATTTTAAACCTGCAGTGATATATGTTTATAATTTACAATTAAGGCTCATTTAAAAGCGAATTATAGTATTAGCGACTTTTGAGGAGGAGGGGAAGTCACTTCAAGTATATTTATTATGGGAATCAGATATTTTGACGCGGCCATTTCGGTTTAGCCGTTTTGGCGTGGGGATATTTCGGCGCAACATTTATACTTTCTTCTTCTTCTTCTTCTTCTTCTTCTCCTTCGCCTTCTCTCCCAAACTATTTGGGGTCGGCCACCCTGGTCCTACACTTCCACTTAACTCTATCTCCCACATCTTCTTCACTTACTCCCACCTTCCTCATATCACTCGCCATTACATCCCCCCATCTCTTTTTCGGTCTTCCCCTCCCCCTT
>JAIPRL010000281.1:0-47375 GCA_025469235.1 Pemphigus obesinymphae | reverse complement strand
CTCAGCAGTGGTTGACTGCCATGATTTATTTGCGTGTGTGCAGGTTACGGCTGACCTTTTAACGGACGGTCGTCCGAGGGCGGTGGTCGCGACCCTCTGGTAAGGCTTAAGGGATCCCAGATCAGCCCACAAATATAAGAACAATACATTACATATTTACCATCTTCCTATTTAATTTTATATATTGCTACTTTTTAAATTTTTGCAATTTTTGTATACTTCTGATGACAAGATATACAAACAACTATTTCTTAGCTAATTTTACAATACAAAAATAACGATGTGAATTTTCACATATTGTGTTTCGTAAAAGTAAAAAAGCGTTATAATTAGATACGGTCATACAAATGTGATATTTTTAAAATACCGATAGTAATAATTTATTGGCTGGCGTATTTTCGAGCGTTTTTGTCAGATCCCCATAGCGCGACACCTATATTTACAATAGTACGCTCTGACCATAAATAAATAAAGACATATGTATTTAGAAAACTATATAAATTAAATTCGAATATTTATTTGAAATAGTTATAACTAGTTACTAAAAATAATTTAATTAATAGTAAAAATAGTTACTATTATAATGAATAAATTATTATTGATTCTTATTTATAGACACGAAATGCACCACACGACAGAAGTGTACCTAAATTGCCTATTTAAAACGCCGTGTTACGGTTTTCATTATAAATAAAATATATTTTTCCAACATGTATATCATTGTAACATCTAAATTTTGTATTTAATTACATATTCAAAATTATATTTTATAAATAATTTAAAAATTGTACATCTTTAAAAAGAAAACAAATTATACCTACTGAATAATGTTAAATATTTAAATAAACCTGTATATAATAACTGAATAGTAATTTTTAATTTGCATTTTGTACGTATTCTTAGAGCAATATATGATTTTATTATGTAACTTTAATATTTTTTTTATTGCAATTTTAACACGTTTTAATTGTTATTTTGATATATTTTCATTGCAATTTTGACGTATTTTTAATGCAAATAAATCCGGTCTTTACATACAAATCTTTTCTTTTTGAATGTCTCTTGAGGTGCCAGAAAAATTTAATACCTGACAAATTTATATGATAACAATTATTTTGGACATGGTTTTAAATAAACAGGTTACTCGACGATATCCAGATATCCACAGTCAGAAAGCGTTACACTAACTATTTACCGTCAGGTAGCGCTGATAATCTTTAGACCAACAATATTCTCGTATCCCACTTATGGAGTATATACACTTATTATATTCAATGCCTTATTCTCTAATATTACTTTCACCATTGGCAGCTTTAATGAAGGCCAAAAGACCACCCCCCCCCCCCCAAAATCCTAAAAATTTTTAATTTTTTGTACAATATACATAATAAAATAAAATAAAAATGGCATCAACTCAATTTTGGCCCCCTCTCAAAAAAAAAATAAATGCTAGAGCCGCCACTGACTTTCACCACAATTACTCTATCACGTTTCCTAATCGCTCTACCATTTTTTCCATTTTTCATCTAATATCACTCCTACACCATTCCTTGTACTAGTTCTTCCTGAGTACATGATTTTATACGCCTCTCGCTGATTTCCCTTGCTTTCACCCCTTTCCACTTTGTTGCTTTTACTCATCTAATGTGTGGTTATCACGACGCAAAATAATCATTATCGTATAAATTTTTTGGTAACAAATTGTTTTGGCATATGATTAAAAAAAGAAACCAATAATATAAAATAATTAAATATGACAGCTTAACATATATTTGAAAGTAACAGAACCGTTTTCGTTGAGAACAATAGAATAGGGAACACGACAATAACGTAGGCCTTATCCGTAAATTTTTCACAAAACCACCAAAATCTCACGTCACTGCAACGCTGTATATATTTTACAACATAATATCACAGAATATAAAAAACAATAAAAATCTATAGTAGTATAATAATCTGCCACAGGGGCGCTAGTATGACGTGAGTAAATTGATATTAGCAGAGAACATTTTTATCCAAATTCCGCCATCAGTTAATATAAGCCGTTGTGTAAGTATCCTATTAAAATCCACCGTCTAGATCAAATTTGATATTTTATCTTAAAAAAAGCCAAGCGGCCAATGCGACCATGCCAGGACCGTGTAAACGTGCACAGCCTATAAACTCGTAAATATGTATAATCCACCCAGTTCATAGAAATTAAAATTCATCTTCGCCCATGGCAACCGTTACACATTTTTTAATTTGTAGGGATTATTAAAATTACGAAAGCACGGGTGTATTGCCTACATACTTTTTTTGAGGTTCTCTCTATGGAATACTCTCGACAAAATACTGATTACATGATAATATTAAATAATATAAAATATACTATTTAGGGTTAGAGTTCCACTTAGTCGATTACAAACAGTTCCACTTGGAAATATACGCTTACATTTCTTACGATTCCAAGAGCAACACAGTGTGAGAGATCTAGTAAGCACTTTAAACGTGTTATCGAAAATAAAATTGATAACAATTAATAAAAAAATAAATTATAATATTTATAATAATTTTATCAATCCAAAAAGTTTCAAAAACGTCTATATTTTTAACCATGCCAATATTATAATAATAATATTGTCAATCCTATGTCTGAAAAAAAAAAATATATATATATAGGTAAGTATTATAATATATGACAGTATTATCATTTACCATTTTCTGGTATATTAACTATGTTTACTATTATATGACAGTATTATTATTGCTGCTATGAGTTAGGTAGGTACTTTTGAATTTTTTATTTTTATGCTGTTAATAAAATAAAATGATTATTTCATTCATGAAACCCATAAGTCAGACCCATAAGTCATTATATATTATATATTACAGAATAAATTACAATACTGAAAAATTATGAAGCAAGGAATGTATTGGTTTTACAATGATGTATTTTGTTATGTCTGTACCCAATTTTCTACAAAAAAATGTTTATTATTAAACAAAAGTTATTTACTCATTTTCCAGTATTCAATTGGATATTATTGGTATTTTAATGAGATTATTTTTCAACTACATATTCCATCTAAATATAAAAATTCGATAATGCCGTTAGTAAGTATAGAAAATTATAAGAAAATGTTTAATATTGGTTTCAGTCAAAAATTATTTAACATTTATAAAAACTCACTTTCCTGGCCTCATTCGTGAAATTGAAAATGTAAAAGATACTAAATTAACTTTGCTACAATCCTTAGAGCAGTGGCGGCACGTGGGCTTTAAAAATGGAAGAGCGATTAAAAACTATTCATTTTTGAAAAGCATAGAATACAATAATAATTATGTACCGATTTAAAAGGTATTTATTAAACCAAAATATAAAAAATTAATATATAGGTAAATACACGTTTAACAAAAACCGAAAATTACAAAATAATAAAACATACGTTTTATACACAAAATTTAAGCGTCTACCTTTCATTTCACTAAACAAGTCTTCCAAGTTGTTTTATTTAAATTTTCTGTAAATATGATACTGAATTTTTATCTACTATATTATAATAATATAATGTACACCAGTAATAAAAAAATTGATTAAATAAATAATAAAGAAATATAGAAATTATAGAAATATGCACGCGTCACGAACACGAACACTGTAAATACCACATTGTTCCTTATTGTTTCGTAATCCACATGCATGCCGGGCAACGTTACGGATACGTTCGTATCGCTCCGGCTGCCGCATTATTACCGAATTTTCCCTCCTATGTTTTTGTTTTGTTCGTATAGTTATGACGGGTGATTATCAATGTTGCCCCAGCGCCAAGCGCTATTCGTTTCTCGATAACCGCGGAAATGAATAATAGGTATCTATTTCAACCGTGCTATTACCTACACATATTTTTAAACTCTAATTATCTTATAGTGTTTGCATAACGATGAAAAACAATTTTTACTTTCAATAATAATATTTTGAAAATGCATTACAATGTATATATAAATAATTATTAATATTTAAATCAATACCTAACTTGTTAATAAGTAATTTGCTACAATTTTAGAGGCGAGGGGGCGATCGCTCAGTCACCCCCATACACGAGCCGCCATTGCCTTAGAGATAGTGAAAAATATAGTTTCAAAATTATTAAATATATCAGTTGACAAAGATTCTGTCATAAAACTAAAATATCCCAACGGTGTAACAAAAATAAAGGATTTAAAGTATTAGATCAAATTGGACTAATTTTATCTGGAAATAATGAAATCCAACTTCCACAAAACTTGACTCCTAGTTGTTGACAATATGAACTATGCGCCGCTAATATCAGTGAATGTGGAAATATCGTTTAGTCTTTAAAAACATATATTAAGTGACAGAAAAATTAATAAGACACATGAGTGCATGGAAAAATTATAAATCTATGGCATAATAAAATAATTGTGGGAGACGAGGTGAGACAATCACCCCTAGAATGTTGTTTTAGTTTTATTAATAATGGAAGGATATTGAAGTAATAAACATTACAATATATATTTAAAAAAATAGTATTTATTTCTTTTTATTCTCCTCATTTTTATTTTTTTTTTTTTTTATATGACGGCTCTGAAATAATGATTGAAGATCATAATACAAAAATAATATATTAAATTACTTAATTAGAAAATTTCTATACAATTAATCTACAAATCAATGATAATTAATTCTCAGAAATAAAATACATAAATTAAACTGATGATATATCATCACACTCACTCTAAAATATTTATTTAAAATTTCATTTTTACATTATTTATACACTTATTTAATAAACTTAATACATTTTCTTTTTCTTCACTTTCTCTCCCAATTATCTGGGGTCGGTCGGTCATAATAAATGTTATATCTAAGTTATATTAATAAATACATAATTTATTGAAAAAATAATTTTAATAAATCGCAGATTATATTATATCCATTATTTTTCATAGTAAGTAATTTCCAAAAAAAACCAATAACCACAATATTTGAAATACAAGACCCAATAGGCTATTTTCGTGTGTCAATCAGAAATAACAAATGTGAGTGTAGTGTCATCTTAGCGTCTTTTCATAATATTAAGTAATAAGTACAAAAATCATGAATATAACATGTTCATAGTGTGCTTTTGTTTACTTAATAATGAAATGAGTTAGCTTTTAAAATTAACTAAATCTAAAGATCTGAGTTTATTTAAAGTATGGATTCTTTTAAACTGAAACAGACAAGGCAATAATTAATAATATATAATTATTACAGTTATAACTCATAATAGTTAAATATTTTCCAAATTAGCTGTAGATGCAATGATGCAGATGATCAAAACCGATAGAAACAGCTATAAAAATATTTTTTATAGGCTAGGCCTATAAAAAAAAACTAAAATAAAAAGAAATATAAATATACTTATATATAAAACCAATTTGAAAAAAAATGTGTACAAAGTCGAAATCTTATTTTAGACATTGAAGTCAGATCGAGATGTTATGCTATTATTTTAGGAATCGTCCTTAAATTCGCAGGATGTACAATATCTTAATTATACACCTCTTTACAATAATACCAAAACACATTCTTACATATATTATATGATAGATAAATTTAATATTTAATTTTAGAATAACTCAGTTTTGTCAATATATAAGTAAATAAAAAAGTACTTACTAACATTGTATGGTACTTGTTCATTACCACGACTAGCGATTACTATCACACTACCGCTTAATATTTCAAACTGCCGGTTTGTGAATATTTTACAATATACAATAATATATACCTATTCGGTTATACACTAAAATATAGTAAATTGTATTAACTTGATTAATTCAAATTTTGAAATATTATGTAGTTATCACGATAATCAACAAGTAGGTACCCATTTTACTTTAAATAATATTATATAGATAAATATCTATTTTATATTTAATTATTATCTTTCTAATAAAATATAATATGAATGTTAGTGAAAACAATTATTATTATAAGTACCATGATATAAACATGGTAATAATGAAAAATTATGTTAAAATGTGATCACTTATTGACTTATCAATGGTCCCTTGATAAATAGCGCTGTTCGTTCGCATCACAACTATAGATACTAGTATAGTAGATATAGTATCTATAGCCAATGTTCCCATGAACGCCACGCAGAACAAAACTCGCTATGGAGAAATATACGCCGATTCCTAACCTGTGTAGATAACCGTGTTTTAAATGGTTTTTTTTATTATATTGTTTCTTTAATTATTATCTTATTTTTTATTTAACCAATGAAATGGTTTGTAATCAATTAATCTTTATGTATTTTTTTTTTTTTATATATTTGGGTAAAAACCTTGATATGTTTTTAATATTGAATACTACTTTAAATAAAATGAAATTAATAAATCAAATAATTAGAAATACTTTATTGAATTTTAATCCGAAATATCAATAACCAATTGATAATATTTACCAAAAAAATAGTATACAATATTATAATAAATTGTTTAATATTATTTTTTTGTTAATTAAGTAATTTATTTTTGTTTGACTGAATAATGTTTAAATAAGACTCCTTAAACCAATATAAATATATTATATATTTTTAAATATATGGTATATTATTTCATGACTTAAAAAGAGTATTTCTCTTTACTTTTTTCACTTAATGTGAATTTAAGAAATATTGAAAAATATATATATTTGCTTATATTTTGACATATATTTTGGATAAGAGCATATATTTGCATATTTCTTGAAAATTTCAAGAATATATTAGGTACATATTTTAAGTTTTTTTGATGCATAAATGCATATTATTTCAAGATTTTTAATGTGCCTACAAATCTGAATCTTAATATTATAATTATGGTTAAAAATATTGAAGTTTTTGAAACTTTTTAGACTGGCAATTTTATTATTATTATGATATATATTTATTTATTATTAAATATGATTTATAAAAAAAAATTGATTACTAGATCTTTTTTCCGATTACTGTGATAAACTAATAATATATAGCAAACACTTATGCTGCACTACAGATTTGGTTTGTGAGTGCGGAACAATGATGTAGTAGCACTCAGATTCAGTAATGTCAATGAGTGTTTATATGTATCAGATTGAACGCAGGATGAGCACTTAAAACAAACAAAGCATCTAAGTGGATTGCACCCACAATATAATGATGATGTCCGCCTAATGATATATGACATGTGACAAGGTAATATACTTCATACTACAATACTAATTTTGATCATCCGGAACAAACGCAAAGGCTAATGTTACGAACAGAAATGACATTTCAATCCATTTCGAGCACTGGTACAGGTTTTGTGCAAATATAAAAGTGTGAATAAATAGGTATAAAATAATAAATATGAAAGCATCTTCATCTGACGACACTTTTAATAAGACTGCTTCAGAATGTTATTTCTGAATGATAAATTTGTTTAAAACCACGTATAAGCCAGGTAATAATGCGCATATATGTGGATCCGTCTTTACTATACTCTATCTACCCAAATAAGTGTATACATAAAAAAAAACACATAGGTATTGGTCATAAAACCAATACACTACACTCAGAATCGAAATTTTTACACTTAATAAAGCTACTGAGAAAATCATAAAACGACCTATAAGTACCATCTGAATGAATTTGCCATCAAAACAAGTCTTTACTCCAAAACTTCTACTCAAATCCTTCTACTGCTTTTGCATCATTGTATAACCAATAAATTCCTTGCTCCACTCAAAATCTAAAACGTACTTTCCATTTAAATCTATACTTTACTAATAACTGTCAAATAATTTAACTTCCCAATACAATGGGTTTCATGTATGTATAAAACAAAATAATAATTTATAATAAATTATATAATATAACTATATATTTGTATACTTTGTCTCATGAGAGATCATACTTGTTTCGCACATATCCAATGTAAATGAGTATTGACTGTTACCAAACATATTATGTCTCTCTCTAAGGTCCGTTCTCCGATTAACTTTTCTTAAACACTTTCTGACTATATTATTTCACATTCTAATAGATGCATAGTAGATCTTTATTTTAAGTTAAATAGTTCTCTTACTCCAAGATGTCACATTCGAATAATTTGCTATAAAGCGTTCAGGGTGGTGGATTTCATGAGATTAGCCAGTAATTGTAAATATCATACTTCTTTAAAAGTTCTTTACTGTGCTCTAGTTTGTCCTCTTCTAAAATATGGCAGTGTTATTTGGGATTCCCAGATAGTTGGCGATTTTCTTCAATTGGAACGAGTTTAACATAGGTTTATTAATTTGGTGGATTCATCTTAGGTATAACACATTCACCTAACAACTACTTACTTGGAACTCTAAAGCTTAACTTGAATCCTTGGCTGAGCACAGACGCATAATTAACCTTAAATTCCTCATTGCTTTTAGACCTTGTGTACCCTTCTCTATTCCGCTATCCACCAAAAAGTACATATAAAATGAACCTTTTAGGCATTTAATGTATATTATCAATGTGGACTCCCCCCCTCATTTTTTTTTTTTTAAATTGTTGTAATTTCTGTAAATAATTTAGTTAATTTAATATGTATTATATGTAAGTTAGCTATATGTATATTTAGTATTTACATTTTATATTTTAAGGCTCAGCCCGCTAATCTATAATAAATAATGTTGTTGCAGGCAGTAGCATAAATCACAGATGGTGGGATATGCAAACCAAACCCGTTATGATTGAAGTTTGGATATAATCTCATGTGGGCTGCAGTATTATATATGTGTTAACGTCAATGTCAGTAATTCTGGCAATGACTATAGTCGGGAGAACGAAAACTGGCCACTGCAAATGTGTTAGCAACTATTTTATTTCTTAAAGTTCACAAACTAAAACAAGCTTAAGATACGAGTTGCATGGTTCATGTATAACGTCTGGTATGATTTATTATTATTATTTTATTTGTTTTGTCGTTTACACACATTAAATGATATTAAATAGTATTGCTTGAAGAATTAATGTTGTATTGTCTGATTGGCAGGTAAGAGCTTATGCCAAAGGTCAATTAAAGGAGAGGACAAATAGGGGTTGGATAAACTACCCCCTAAAGTTGAGACTTGGTTAGACAAATTGATATTTCAAATAATGTTTAATTGGCCAAATATCAGTTGAATTCTCAGATATTGTATGACCTTTCTATTTTTGCTCGTCAGTTGGCTAAAACTGCTGACTGCTCCCCTAATAAATTGACTTCGCACGCTCCCGATTGTGTCCGGTCCTACATAATTATCTTAATTTATGGTCATGTTGAGGGACTTATTAAATGAATAAATATGATGACATAATTATTACAACAAATATTTACCAAAAAATATAAATTGGAGAAATAGAAACAAGAATAAATATTAAATACATATTTAATATTCTCTTACCTCTAATGATGCATGTGTTCCTGTAAGGTCTTCATTATTTTCTAGCTCAAGTCTTATGGTGTCATGAGGAGGTAAGTTCATTGGATAGACTATCATAATAGCACCTCTAAGCAAATCTAATACTTCTTGAACTTTCTTTTGAGTTAATGAAATCTGAGACTGAACTAATTTCTGTGAAATAAATATATCAAATTTAATGAAATGAAAAGACTCAATTTCACAAAAATATATACTACTTTTGTTTTGTATATTTTTAATACTGCCCTGGGCAGATATCATTGTGTACTGAAAACTACAACATTGTTATCATACATATATACAAAATAAAAGTATATATTTATATGGAATTGAATTTTTTTATTTTATTAAATTAAAAATCCACTCTAAATCATAAACATATTAAATTCAATAATTTAATTTTATGATATTTACTTTCGACATACAAGCCTTGGCCTCTTCAATAGTGTTAGTCAACACATTTTGCATTTTTTCAAGAGGTTGTTTTGCATTTCGGCGTCCAATTGGATCTTTGTTAAATTTATAACCACCACTAGGAATACACTTCTCACCCCATGTATCGATCAATTTAAGTTCAAGTACTTGTTCTTCAGTCAATCCTATTATTTCAGGAGGTAACAATGTACCATATTTTTTAAGTTCTTCCATTTCTAAAAAATACATATAGGGTATGATACATATATATGATATATGGTATATACATGGTGTTTAGTATATGTTAATAATATTAACATGTTGACTGCGCACGGACGCCAATTGGCGTCCTATGTGTGCTATAACAACGCTCACGACGCAAATTGGCGTCCTATATATATATTCGATAAATGAGCTTTCATTTAATGCGTGTGGCTTGGGGAAATTTGATGTTTGGGTAGCGTCGTCGTAGGATATTTTTAAATATATATACATACACCGTACCTGCATATGTTGCAATTTTGGCTGTTTATAAGTAATATTCTGAACAAATATTTTGTTGTTATTATTTGATGTTTATCACATAATATCTACGTATATTGTCATTTCTGATACATCTGTCATACACGGCGGTTGATAATTACTGGTAAAGTTTAGTTTAATATTATATTATAACATTATTATTATTATTATTATTATTTTTATTATTATTATCTATTATTTATTTAACCTATATCTATACATTGTGTTATTTTTGAATATAATATATTAACATTAATTTTGTTTACTGTATTATTAATATTATCCATAATATAGCAAAAAAAGTTAATGCAAATAATAATTATTTAAAAAATCTGAAAACGCCAATTGGCGTCCATGCGCACTGTACAAAAAATATTTTCCCGGACGCTCACGACGCCAATTGACGTCCTAAAAGTTCAAAAGCCCAAACTTGAAAAAACTTTTTATTGAACACATATGAACTTTTTTATTAGTAGCAAAATTAAATTAAATTAAAAAATGAATATGCGCACTGGGCGAAACAACTTAAAAATACATGCGCAGTCAACGTGTTAAGTAATAACAAGTTTACAACAATACAAAAAACAACATTTTAAATTAATAAATATAATAAATAATAATCACCACTACAAATTCTAGATATTTTTAAACGGCCATTATAGATTGATGTAATATGCAGTGTACATTCATCAACAGAAGTTTCTAAAGATGCCTCATACAAAAATTGGCTTTCATCACCATACTTGACATGAATTAAAACCATTTTTATAAAACTTAAGACGGCACTGAAAAAATCATAAATATTTATACATAAAAACTTGATTATTAAATCAAAAAATTATTATTAAAATATTTTTTATAGGGGGTCAAATCCAGTTTTTCAAATTTTACAGGAGACACAAAAACCTTTTCAACACTGTATTCCTAGAAAACTAGGTACAATAATTTTTTACTTTTATGACGTACAATCAGGGATATAGTGGAAGGTATACGGGGGTATACGGCGTATACCCACTTTTTTTGTTAGTGCATATGCCAAACTTTTTTATTTGATACTCGTGTATACAATCATATACCTACGTATACTCACTACTTCGGCAAGTTTTTATTTACAGACTATTGACAATTTCACAGTAACTAATCATTTAAAAAATAATTAGTTTTTTTTTTTTCTTTATAATTAATAAATGATATGCTTATGGAAAACAAGAATTTATAACTGGGTGGTTGTAGCAGAGGTATTATGTTCTTTGGTAGACTTGGTTTTTTAGTTCAGACATAGTTTTTAGGTAACTGATATCTCCATGAATATTGTATGATTATTGTAAATTATTGTTTGCTCTATTCACTTTGGGAATGGTACCAAGTGGCGATAAATTTTACATACCTATTTAACATATTGTTGTACCTACATATTTTACAAACATAAATAATAATATATATTTGATTACACACTAAAATATGATGAATTGCATGATCCAGGAGGATCAATTCAAAATAACTTAACTTAACTTTCAATATAATCATTTTATACCTATCCATTTTCAAAAATTTTAAATTTTTGTAGACCGTGTCTAGTAGGTATGTCTACACCGTACACATAGTGAATTTTTAATTTATACAAATTAACATTACCTAATATAAAACATGTAGGTATTTTTGATATAAGATACTTAAAAAAATATATTACCTTTCTTAAGAAGACGCTACTCACACGTTTGTTGTCTCTGTCTTACATACGCATAACATAGCAAATCTACATACCGAATTCTTACTACAGTTTATTTATAATTAATATTAAAGTCAATTTACCTATTATTAAATTTGTAAAGAAGAACATAAACTATGATTTAGCGTGGAGTTTTTTTTTAAAACGTTATATTTATTTAAAAAAATGAGTTATTTAACTACTTACAACTTGTTTAAAAATATGAATATTAAAAAAATCTCCACGTTAGCGCATGGTTTATGTTTTCCTCAAAGACTTTGATAATAGGTAAATTTAGATTTATATTAATTATAAATAAACTGTAGTAAGAATATGGTACGTAGATTTGCTGTCAGAATAAACACACATGTGGGCAGCGTCCTCATAATATTTAACACCAAAGGATTCATTAATCAATTTATTTATAAATTATATTAAAAACAATATTACAGATAATGCAATATAAAATTATGTATTCATAGGAATACTGGGTAATTCTTTTAAAGTAAGCCACTTATTTTCTAAGTCAATAGTACTTGCGTGTATTAACTATTAGTACATTTTTTAATTTAATAATTCCATATTTTTGTGATAAAAAAAACCTATATTCCTATTCTTCTCGCCCCTTATCTATTATCAAAACGTGTTTGTCATTCTGGCCAAGGCTTAATAAAAACATTCTTGTTTTAAAATGTTATTTAAATCTTGCGTTATAACGTTTTCCATTATATTACGTTATTGATTTTGATTGTTATAACATTATAAATATAACGTTTTCAAATCTTATTTCTGTCACAATTAGCCTAAACGTTCTGAGGGAGAGGAAGTACTTCAACTGCACCATAATATTAACTTTTATTAATATGTTTTAATTCTAAAAAAATATGAGGCTTGAAATAAATTAGAAGACCACACCCCTCTCCCCCCTTAGAAAAAAAGAAAAAATATGCGCCACTGGGTAGGGTAAAATCTCTCAAGCTTCACCGTATACCCACTAAAAAATTTATGACTACATCACTGGGTACAATACTGGATACAAAAATGTATATTGGGCATATTTAGTTACACTGGGGTGCTTTCAAAAATAAAAAATCTGGAAAAAATCACTTTCCTTGATATAAGGTGACCCATTTTCAAAATTAATAGTGGTTTTCAATGATTAAATAAAATATTTAATGATTAAAAATGTATATTTTGGGTAGAAAAAAAACAATTAACACTTAAAAAGCTGCTTACTTTAACAAACTTAGTAAAGGTTAACATATATTCTTAATGAGAATAATTCATCGAGATGACTCTTTTTTTAAAATGAATACTCGAATATGAGTTTTATTTAGAAGAAAATTTATATATAATTTGAGACTTTTTTATACGGAATAGATTAACCTACACATAGAAGTGTAAATTCAACAAAAAATCTATTTTTCCCCTTTTCAAAATTACCTATTCATATTATATAACCTCTTAAACTGTAATATGTAGTAGTAATTACCTAATAAATCATTTATGTATATATATATATAAGTACGAATCACGATGTCTTGAGGTTTTGGACTTATCATTTGGTATTAGAAGCAGAACTCATTTTAGAGTGTAGTTGGGAAATCTAGATGTACACCGATCGACCAATTTTTGTGTAGTTAATTTTGTGTGTGTGATTAATTAAATATATTTTGAAGTAATAGGCATTAGGTTTAATAAATAATAAATATTTTTATCATTGTGGTTCACACAACTAAAGATTGACAAAATACCTATAACAATTTACAAATATTTCATATAACATTTTATTATAACATAATAATTCCATACTAAGTAGGTAACAAGTAGTCCCGCATTTTAGAATATAGGCTAATAATATATTATATTATATTAAAATAATAATATATATACAACATTTTATAATAACACAGAGGTACTTGAAAGTTTCGAGTTTACTTAGGTAATACTAATTAACTACTATCATTGATTATATAGAGTATATACTATATATAATCAATGCTACTATTTACTACACAATTATCATTTTCTAAAATAAATGTATGAAATAATAAAAAATATGCTATTTGCTCATCAGGTACGATATATTAATTTTGAAAGCTATAATAAATCAAAAAAACAATTTTGAGCAAGACTTTAGAGCAATAATACAATTAAAATAAGTAGCCATGACAATCTTATTTCATATTTTACTATTTCCATTATATTTATAAGATATAGTTTTTCTTTACTCTATGCCCTAATTGAATCTGGCGTGTGTATTGTAGGCAATGCACACACCGAAAAATTTTGAGTGTAGTTTTTTGTGGCAACATTAGATATGATAAATGTCACATGCTGATATGGTTAAATCATTGACATAGTAGTATTCAAAAAGCCTTTGACAAATATACAATGTAAATTATTACTCAGTGTAAACCTTGTATTGAAATATATAGGTATGTATAAAAAATAAAAACAGAAATAACATTAATATTGTGTAAATAGATTGATTCATATTTTATGAGTTTTATTATCCTTATTAACAATTACGTAAAGATGAGATTCTATTCTGTTCATATACTAGAATGGAATCATAAATGTCTGACTATATTATAACATTAATTGAAATAGTGTGCTCTCATAGCACAACTAATTTCAAAAATGAATATAGGTACATAAATGTTTTAATTCATTTTTGTCTTTATTTGTTATTTTAAATGTAATAGTTATCACCAATTACTATTACATGGTATACAATGTGTGTTGTCTGTTATGGGCAAAACTAAATTATTTTGATTTTCAAATCTTGCGTGCGTTGCAGTAAGTGCAATTTTACTACACCAAATATATTTGCATTGCATTAGGACACTCGTACCTATTTGTTTTGCGCATTTACTTTGTCCCTGCATCGAACACACTGGATTCAATTAGAACATAGTTTTATGCTTGAAAAAATTACAGGAAAAATAAAAAAATAATATCTTCAAAGTATCAACTAGGTCAATTTACTATCAAAACTCAAAAACTTCCACTCAATATCTTCTGGTCAAAAATATGCTCACAGAGAAAAATAAATAAATATCATTCTATAAATAATAGATTCCTCGTTCCACTATCTTAAATTGGTAAAATTACTTATATAGGTATAATACACTTTGGTCAAGAGAAAAACAGTATTTCAGTTAGAAGAAGAATATTTCAAACATATTTTTTTAAAAAAAAAAATCATTATTATCATTACTTTAAACAAAATAAAAGTAAAATACCTATTGTATAATAATAGTAAGACTGTAAGAAAAAACAATTTTTATACCTATATCAAATTATATATTGGAAGTGGAAGAGCAAGGACGGAATACATGACTCAAATAATGAAAACATGAATGGAGAAAAATACAAGGATCTTAAAGAATTAAGCTACAACTGAAACAAATTATTCTAAGGATTAATAACGAAAAGAAGAAGAATGTCAAATGTACCTATAATTTAAGAAAATATATTTAAATCTATCTTTTGTACATTTCATAATTTATTACTACATAATCATAAATTGAATATCTAAAGTTTTCTTGAAAATACATGTCACCCCAATATTTTAGTCAATAAAATTTGATTGTATTTATAGAACCTACATTTATTTATTGTATATAAGAGGACGTTACAAACCCACTTTTTATGTGGTAGGTAATACAGAGATAATTTTTATGAATTTAAAAATAAAATATATTTTAAAAGTAATTTAGTCCAGTGTCAGTACCAATTTGTCTTACCATGTAATCACCATATTTGTTTAAAATCAAACAAAAAGCTAGACAAAATTGTGGAACATTGGAATATTAGATTTTAAATTTGAAAACAGATTTTATTTTATTGACCTGTTTTCTGGGGATCTATTAAGACATTTCTTTAATATTAAGGACTAAAATATAATCAATATTTATAAAATTCAGTTTTCTAATAGTAAATAACATGAGCAAATTTTTTTGTTAATTGCTTTGAGCAATCCCTAGTAGACAAATCAATGAATTTAACTTTTTTCAGAATCAAAATCTGACTTTCTAGAGTCCCAAAGTTTTGTTCAACTTTTAGGTCAATTTTTTTGTTGGTGTTGTGGTTCTTAAATTAATATTCTAAAAAATCTAGTTTTATTAAATTACTCAACATTACCTTTCATTGATATTTATGTATTTTTCAAAACTCCACAAAACATTATTTTTATGTGAGTATATACAAATAACATAGCGCATATTATTATAATAAATGAATACTGAAATTTAATATCTACCTACATCTTCATATTTTTTCTTTAATTAATATTCCTCTAAGTACCTTTATATCTTTTTAACTACCTACCTACTCAATATTTAAAAATGAATAAACAAATAATTGTACTACAGTCAGTAATTAAATTATGCATAGGTAGATACAGTGTCGGATCTAGGGGGGAGAATGAAATGGCGCCATTATTGTGGGGCGCAAAATGTAAAAATATTTTTGTTATAAATTTTAACCAGATATTGTAATACCTAATATTTTAATAATAAATAAGTATATAGACATATAGTATATAATTATAATGTTAATAGAAACAATAATAACTGAGTAATAGATAATATAATAGATACTTGTAGGTACAAATAGTATACCTATAGTTGCAGGCACGATAAATGAGCACTGACCGTTCAACATCAATCGGCAGTTTGGCCATCTGCAGATATGAACAATGGGTCGTGCAGTGCTCATTTTTCGTACCCACAACTAAAATGAGTGTATTCCTTGAATTGAGGGGGCAAAATACCTTATATCTACTGTTTTTTAATTATTTATTATTTTTTTATTATTTTATTTTAAATTAATAATAGTTTGAGGGAATGCTCATTCTTTGTAAGCCCAGCAAGCCCAAGAGTTCCTATCTACTTATCTACCAACCCCATATTTTATTTTTCCAATTCGAGCACTGTTTATTAAATAATATGCATTGAGGTATACATGTATTTATAGTCCATTAAGGGAATTGGATCATGTCAAATTGTTAATCGAAAAACACCATATATATACCATAAACACTACATAGGTAGGTATGATCATTTTGTGTGATTTTTATTAATTGTGTATCATTAATATTATATGTTTTAATTGAACTATGTATATGTTTCAGCTACATAATTTTTATCAGTTATTACTGTTAAGATTATTTTGTGAAATTAAAAACTAGAACTCAAATTTCAAATTGTAATAACTTGAAAATAATTCTTTGGCGTTATCACAATTTTAAATTTGTTTATTTTAAAGTAGGTATTGTCTTATATAATATATTTTGCTACAAAATATTAATCTTATCTCGAGGTCTAATATATATTATGCCATACAGCATGCAGGTGACTTTGATTTAATACCAGGTCAAAGATGACAATTTCACAATTTTAAATAAAAATTTTTAACATAAAAATTTCACTCAAGAAATAATTTAGCAAAATTAAATCCAGTCAGAAATTAATTGTTAAATTTTTAAGGTTTGTGAAGTTTAATTGGCAAATTTTTTATTTTTATTTTATTTTATTTTTATTGTATATTTTTTGTGAAAGTAAATCGTTGCTAAACTTTAGATTTTTCGTCCAACTACAGAAAAGTGCATGAATTTTTTTCAAAATGGGTGTCAATTTCATATTTTATCCCGGATTGAAAAATCGATACTTAGATCCGGCATTCGGTAGGTAGTTAAGTAGGTAATAAATCAATGATTAGGAAAAATGCACAAATCTATATATATATATATATATATGTATATCATTTAGTTAGTGTTTACTGCACCCTTATAAAAACAAGATTACTTCTAAATAATTTATAGGTACCTATACATTTTACAGATTGAAATTACATTTTTATTACCTCAGGCATGGTTACATCTACATAGAAAAAATATGCCTGTATAGACTTGAAACTTAGATTTTGATATATTTGTTTGTAAAACATTTTTAAATTAAATTACAAACTATTTCAACCACATTAGAGTTTTTGGATATTTCACAATTTGTAATTATTGTAATTACCTATTACTAAAGTCTCTAACTAAATTCTAAATACCCTGCCATAGGAAACTATCAATTTTATAATAATTATGTTCACTATTTCTATAATTTCACCGATGCTGTAGGAAGACGAGATTAAAAGTTTCAAAATAGTATACAAACCTTGACGTGAGTATAATCTTCCGTACAAAACGTGCAAAACACTTAAATTCACATGAAAATCTAAACACAAATATTTTCCTTTGTTCTTAATTGTCCAAAACTAATAAATACAACAACACCAAGAGTATGTTATCAAAATATAACTAGAATCGGTTGCCATGGCAACTGCAACTTATACGAACATAATAATATATACATATCTATGGTCATACAATAGGTATGACCACATCATTTTATTTTTATTTTATTCTGTGGTTTGATGGAACGCCGTGATAATAGCTATCTTTCATTATCACTCTCATGTCAATATAAATATTATAAATACGTTCTAAATTTACTTAAGAATTATGGTATTAAATATATTTTAAATGTTAAAAGCCGGTATCTATTATTATATTATTATTAAAATAATTATTTTAAAATATATTTATTAACTAAATTTAAATTCAATATTAACAACATGCAACATTGACGGATACTTCTGTGAGTTAACAACAATACAATATCTGGCATTATAATTTACAATATTATTCAATACAATAAAATTATTATATTCAATATTAAATAGTTGGTATTTTTTAATTTTAAAACATTATTTTACTATCCTATATTTTGTACCTACTCTTAAACTTATAATTACAATTACAATTATATTTATTATATTATAAATTGATTATGTATACTTTTGAATTATCTAGGTAATAATGGAAATGGAGGACCAGTTTTCAGAAATCATTAACATCCAAACAAATGATGATGAAAACTCTAGGATATTACGGCAAAATATAATCGATCAAGTTGTAATGAAAGCTTTAGATAGTGATTTTAAAAGTCAACAGAAACAACATAAAATAGAACTTCCAATTGATGAAAGACGAAAAATAGCAGAGAATACTTTAAATAATAGTCACTTGACTTTTTTATATTTATTTGGTGAATATTTAATAGAAGATCACTTGGAATACTTCAAATCTGAAAATGTTAACAATTATGAAATTAATTTTCATTTACATAGATTGAGCCGTTTGATAAATTCTAAAAAAGTATATAATTAACAAAATATGTATTCTAGATAATTTACTAATTATTTGTTTTCTTTAGGTAATTTCTAAAAATAGACGGTATCAAGCTATGCTTGAATTACTTAAAGGAGATTACTTCAGTGATAATGAAATGCGAAATAGAGAACCTTTACTTTGGGAACAACTTGTTGGACAATATCTATCCGAAGAAGATAAATTTAACTATGATAATCAATATTTAAATCAAAACTCGTAATAATAATAAAATCACTTTCATATTATATTTATTTTTACTCCTAATATGAAATTATTTAGGTTAACTGAAGTTCTATTTGAACAAATTGATCGTGACAATAGAGATGAGTTAAAACGTAAACAACAAAAAGAAGAGATTTATGATCCAGACCAAGACAAAGATGAAGATAATGATTATAATGATGATGCATCTATTACTATAGAAGTTCAAAAACCTTCATCATTTTGGGGTGAATATAGTCAACCCAAAAACCAAACAGTAAAAATTGGCAAACGTCGATGGAAAAAAGACCATTTCCTCAATCAAGAACGGTGCAATGTCAAAGAACTTAGTGAAAATGAAAGGCTTGTTTTATTAAATGAATTCAAATCCCATATGATTCATAAATTCTTGAGTGGTCAAGATGATTTTGATTATAAGTATGATATATCAAATATAGAGATGGTCGATACTTTTATTCAATACCTCAATACTAGAGATAGGCTAGACTCGAAGTTTAGGTGTCAAACCGAACAATTATGATTAGTATTAAACTCCAACCTGAACTAAACTATTAAATTTAGTGTCTACTTTTAACTAAAATTTAACTGTGAAGTTTGTTGAACCTGAACTTGAACTCAACCCGTGGGATATTTATGTAGACTCTAAGTGGTATGTCCGATACCATAAAAAAAATTTGGGTTTGGAATGTTTACAATAATGTTTATCGAGGTTTGTCCAGTTTGACTTTTCACTACATGAGTTCAACTCTCAAAGTTTGATTTAACCCACCTTTACCTAATATCCTTGATCATGTCTATTTAATATTTTATCATAAGTGTATAGAATAATATATTAAATACATGTTATTTAGAGCATCACTCAATAGAAATAAAATTGTCAATATGATATCTAACATCTGAAATAGATAGGAACTCTGAGAAAACATATAAAGTAATTGTAATATATAAAATGATTACAAATTTTTATGAAAAATAAGAAAAATGTATCAAATGACATTGCTACATTTAGAAAAATAATTGAGAGATTTAACCAATTAATTCAGGGAATAAGTGATTTCGCCCTACATTAGGCGCGCAGTTGGCAGATGTCACCCAGTATATTTTAAAATTAGATTATTCTTATCGAATACAATTTATGTCTTCGTTATCTCTAGTACATCTCGTTTAGACATACGTGTAATGTTATCCGACTCATTTACCGAATTCCTGTTCGGTACGATTTTATATATTTATTTATTTATAGTGACAAGTGTCCACCACGCGACTATCTTTGTTTCAAATATTCGTAATTTCTTAGGTAAAAATATATAATAAATAATATAAAATCGATAATTAGGTAATATTTTGTTCACATTTTTATTTATTTAGTTTAATATGTCAAATAATAAAAAAAACTGAAACTTGAGAGGACTTTAGACGAAAATATTAGTATTGCCGAAGAATCTTTTGGAGAGGATAGTGATTCAGATGAGGATATTGTATTTAGAAGTGATCATGATACCATTTCTGAAGAAAAAGCAACTGATTCCGAGATAGACGAGGCATCTGAAAATGCCAATAATTTTTACTAAAACTTTCGACTAAACTTTTGTTAGGAGAAAAGGAATTTTTAATGACAATTACCGAGACAAAAAGACCAAATGGATCCAGAGGTCGATGTTATGATTGTGAACAAAACTAAGAGAAGGTAGTGTTGTAAATGTAAAAAGTGAATGTGCGGTGATCATTTAAAATACATATGTAAAAATTGCATATTAAAAAAAAAATATTATTCATAAGCATAAATATAAACATTTTATTCATTCATTTTATAATAGTAATAAATTAATAATGTAAATATTGATGTTTAATAATAAAAAAGCAATAAATGATGAATATTTATAATTTTAATCAATCATTAATTGATGGTTGATAATTGTCCCCCACGCGTCCAATCATATAACAACATATTGACACGCCTAACGTAGGGTTAAAGACTGTTTTGTAGGAACTAGTATTCATTGAAAATATATATATTATGTAGTAGGTATTAAATATCGACTTATAAAGTAACAAAATTAAAATATTTAATATCGGCCATCTCTTATTAAAATTGTTTAAACTCATGAAATTTAAAATTGTATTATTTATTTATTCATTTCTTTATTTTTGTATAGAAGTGTAGATAACAATCCAGAATATGACAATTTGCATATTAAAGCTATGGATGAGGAAGACAAATATTTTGATTCAGAAAGTCCTATTGAAGAAAAATATTTTAATTCAGAAAATTCTATTGAAGATAAATATTTTAATTCAGAAAGTCCTGTTGAAGAAGTAGTCATTATAGAAAATGATGAAAATGATGAATTAGATGCCTATATGAGTATGCTGAAAAAAAATGAAATTACCGATAGTGTTGCTGATAAATTAAAAAATTTGTAAGATATTAATACTCATATTATACAGTGTTCTACTAAATTATTATTTCTTTTCTTTAATAATATAAAATAGTATAGTAATAAAAATAAATATTTAAATTTATTAATATTCTTCTGAAAAAAATATTCTTAGGTCGAAGGTTCTGTTGCTAAAACAATATTAAAAAAACAATTTATACATTCCTAATTAAATTTGAAAAATAAACTCAACCACTTTTATATACATTATATTTTTAATATAAGTGTTTGATGTTTGGTACATGGACTAAGAAGTCAATAATCTAAATTTGCTTAAAAATTATTCTACAAATAGAAAAAAGTATATGTTCATACATTGTATAAGTACATTTTTGATATTTATATATAATATACATTAGATAGATAATATTTTTTATATCTTCCTCAAAAGACCACTTACATAGTATAAAATGTGGATAGATAAATTGGAGAGAAGCATTAGGTATTTTGTATCCTAATTAAGGCTTTATAAGACAGTGGTTAGGCCTGCAATGATGTGCAAGTTAAAATACCAGGCAGTAGATAGAAAAATAGAATAGAGGATAAGATTAGTAGAGATGTTAATATTAAGGTATTTGAGTGGAGTCATTGGAGAAGATAAAATTTGAAATGAGTATATAAAAAATAGTTTAGGAGTGGTTTCAATAGAAAAAAAATCAGATAAAATAGATTGAGATCACTGTTTTAAAAAAAGAAAAGACAGAGGCAATAAGATTAGTAAAGGAAATGTTTGTCGAATTAATAAGGCGAATAGGAAGATCAAAAATAAGGGGGGGGTGTAATAGAGAGTGATATAAGGTAGATGGATAAAAGCGAAGAGGATGTGAGAGACCAAGTTAAGTGTAGAAGTGATGGGCAAGGGTGTCTGACCCCAAATAGTTGGAAAAAAAGAAAAAGGGTAATATACTTATTTCAATTCTTACATACATTTCATAAAATTGAAAAATAATGTACATAATAATATAATCAAATGCACAATCTATATTTTTTTTGTTGAACCATTCTATTTTGTGACCTGGAAATTGTTATATAGGTATATATAAAATGCTTTATAATAATTCTTTGGTTTAATTTTATGGGTAGGTAGTTATTATGAAAATACAATAAAAATAATTGTTTTAAATATAAGTTTACTTATTTATTTTTCAAATCTTTGATTGACATTGACATTTTATTCAGAATACTAATTAATAAGGCTAGATAGGCTTATTATATAAGATTTTTGTATGCTATCTACTGGCAAAACAATGACTGTAGTCTGTAATGCACGTTCTACTTCA
Source organism: Pemphigus obesinymphae (assembly GCA_025469235.1). Classification (NCBI taxonomy): domain Eukaryota; kingdom Metazoa; phylum Arthropoda; class Insecta; order Hemiptera; family Aphididae; genus Pemphigus; species Pemphigus obesinymphae. The sequence goes on along the minus strand of JAIPRL010000281.1, from coordinate 24,127 downwards.
ACAAGGATAACTAGAAAGTCAATGAACTGGATGATATTTGGAAGATAATACAGAACACCATGAGAATTTAGGAGGGTTGATAGAAAAGCGTTAAATACATAAATCTAGATATTGAATTAAAGGTTTTTACCAATTAAAAAATGTACGATTGATTCTTCTTTATAAATTAATGCATAATATTCATTGGCCAACATTTTATTACATAAATAAATATAGATGTATAACTTAAAAGAAATATGAGTTAATTTGAGTTTAAATGTACATTCATTATAAATTATAATAATTGATTGGCGACACAATATGATGCAACAATCAGAGACGCAGAGTATGGTATGTACTGCAATCTCAGGGCCTACTTTTACCTAACACCTATTTTTTAAAAGGCCTAGAGTCAATTTTGATTTTTGTAAATGTAAATTTGAATCAAGTGGTATATAGTTTTTAGTATTTATCTATTTTATTTTCATATGCATTCACGTTTATTAAACAAAGCTAAAATAAATAGAGTATCAGGATTAGCAATTAAATGACATTTTAAACATAATTAATACTTAATAGTTCATATCAATAATATTAAGAGAAAACTAAGTTTTTTTTTATGAAATTGCTTATGTGTTATTACTATTGCGTTGTTATATATTCCTCTTGAGGATTAGAAAATTACAAAAATTTAGGAAACAGAACAATTTTAAAATCTCACTTAAAATGTCCATATTATCGTCAAAAGTTCCACTCATTAGAAAGAACAAAGAAAGAACTCCGTAGATACAAAATGCCTAGGTTTTGACTTGTGTGTATAGCCATTACAAATTGACCTAATAAATTATTGTACAAACAACGGCGTATAAAATATAGGATCACCATTCCGGAGAATATATTGCAACAGATAATACAGCTCATAGCCACTAATGTTTCACTAAGTAAAATTATCCGTGCTAGTCTTTATTAAAACCTAATCTAACTATCCAAGCTAACTTATGATTATTTAACTAGTGGGACCAGAAGTAACCTGACAGGTATATGTGAATAATACAATTTAGAACATGAATGAAGGGGCAAGTAAAAGAGAGAATAGTTTTGTGGAAATACTGTGTCAGAGTAAAAGTGTGCCAAGGTTCAACTTTGAGTACTTACTTATATTCCTTGGTAGTGAATGAAATAACAAAGGAAAAACAGAGTGATGGTACATGTTGTTTGAAGATGATATAGTCTTGAGGTTGTGAACGGTAGACTTGAAGAGTGGAGAAAAGCACTTAAAGACAAAGTATCAAGGGTTATTAGAAGTAAAACAGAATATTATATAAAATATGGAGCAAATAGGGAAAGGTAAGTAATAAAGATAATTGGTAATGGAGTGGGTGAGGTTGAGAGGTTCAAGTATTTAGGGTCTGTTCTACAGAAGAATTATGGTTTTGAGGAATATATGATTAAGTGTGAGTGGAGAGAAGTGTCAGGTATTTTGTGTAACAGAAAAATCTTAATTATGTTAAAAGGTAAATTATATAAGACATTAGTGAGGCATGCAATGATATACGGATCAGTGTTGAGCAGTAAATATAAATAGGTATATAAGTAGGTAGAACAGATAATGAATGTCACATGGATAAGAATGTTTAGGTGGATGAGTGAAGTGACTATAAAGAAGACAAAATAATTAATATATAAGAGATAGTATAGGAGTGAGTTTTAATAGTAGACTTTAATAGGCTTTAATAGTAGACAAAATGAGAAAGAATAGATTTATATGGCTTGGGCATGTTTTAAGGAGGAACGAACCAGAGGTAATAAAATTGGTAAATTAAATGTAAATAGTACAATATTGTAGTAGGTAGAATAATATATCTACTAAATAACAGTGGTTTAACATTGCTTACTTTTTCATAAAGTAATATATGTACTACCTACTAATTAGGTAGGTATTATAATTTCCGCCAAGCTCGAGACATTTTATAAAATTAGTTTCTCGATCAGATTCGTTAGCTTCTCAATTCTCGAACCAAATATTAATATGCGATTTAGGCTCAAAATGGAAGCAGTTCAATCTAATACCCTCAGGAAAATCTGTGTAAGCAACCACTCAGCATCAGACATTCAACAAATATCCCTTCCCTCACCGACTTTATGGCATCTTCATCTTTATCCCTTTCCCAATCTATAGCTTCGTCTCACTATGACCACATCATAAAAATCTCAAAACGTCCAGTCATCTCCAGAAAAATTCGTAACCCCCCTCTAAAATTCTAGAAAACTACTCACCACAAACCTCATAAATCCTTCTACATCAGACTCTCTGTCTAAAAGCAAACGCTTGGTACAGAGCACTATATTCTTAGCATAGCATAGCGTAATATGCGATTTTAATTAATGTATCACGGATAATCAAATTTTAAAAAAAATTTAATATAAACTGAACGAAATAAATACGTACCTATACTTACTTACTTAGCTAATACCAATAGTTTACAATTATCACCTACCTACTAAAAAATACATCACTCCAGTCATTTGTGCATTATAAAATCCCGATTCGTCCAAGAACCATTTAGATGTTTATGCATGTAATTATGTAAATATATGAATACCTACTGGCTCACGCAAGGCTCTTTTTTTATTTATTCTCAAATATTTTCTTCATACTTAATCGCTAATGAGTATGATTTATTTTTAATTTTTTATATAGGTGCTTAATAATAAAGCAAGTATATTTAAACAAATAGGTAGGTAATGGAAATTTTAATAGTAGGTAATTATTGTTTTAGCATGTCTATAGTAGGTAATCTCTACTAGTACTAAAAACAATTAAATAGGCATGACTTATATCCAGTGATGTAGTCGTAAATAAATTAGTGGGCATACGCCTAATTCAGGTACATCATGTATATCTAGGATTTTTCCCATAGGTGGCCAAAAAACTGGGAGACGTATTTTTCCCCAAATATCAAAAAAATGTTTTCTATAACGGGAAATAAGAGGAAAAACTAAAAAAAATTGAGAAGACCTCCAATTCATGTCATGCCACTGACTTTTCTAAAGTGACTTGTCCCTGTCCGATATTTAACTAAGCCAAGCATGAGGGGAGCAAGAGTTAGGAATCAGCCACCAAGTTTAAACCCAGTGCTGCCAAAATCCTCATTTTATTTGTATTCAAATATCACAACTATATACACATACATACCTACACACACAGGTATACCTACTAGGGTTTATTCTAAGGATTTTTTTTTAAAACTATGAATTTTATCTCTTCCTCTCTTCAAACACGTATTTATACCAATAATTCTAATAGCAGTGCTTATCCATTTTCCGGTAACAAATTTCATCAAGTTGCTAGGTATTTTAGAGAAGTCATTTTTAGATTTTCTAAAAAAAATTTTAACGCGTAAAGAAAAACTACCAAAAAAAGTATATAAAAGCGGTAAAAACACAATTTCGTAAATTGGACATTTATTATTTCTTCGTAATTCCGAAGATAATGGTCTTAGGGACTTGAAATTTTCACCAAAAATAGCATGCAAAAATAACATAAATTTATTTTGTTAATTGTGAGCTATAGGCTATATACCTATTCGAATTTTTTTGAAAATATGTGTCTAAATACTCGATATTTTTTCAAAGTATGTATAGGTACTAATTAACTTTTATATTGACTTAATAGGTATATTTTTAAGAAATATTATCTCAATTTTGGGGTCTTTATAGCAATTTCAAATTTTAAAATATATGTATTTTATACCGAGATTAGCTCAGAATCGTTTTATCGATAGCCATTTTAAATCATATTTTAAAACAATATTATATTGATATCTATATATTAATATAATACATCAAATAATCAAATGGCAAAAATATGTTTTGATTGTGCTACAAAATATATTTTACAATATTTTTACTTTTTTAAACATTTTCAGAACTTAATTTGGTTAAATATTTTTTTCAAAATGTAGGTAGCAGTTTAATACAAGTCCACGGGTATACGAGGTGTACCCGTGGATTTACGAATTTGTTTTAGGTAGTTATATACAAATATTTAAAAAATTAGTACCTACCTATTAGTAAAGTAGTATTCACTACAACACTGCTTATATCTACACGATTAGGCACCTAGGTCCTAGTTATGTCGTTTATAGATAAATAAGGTATACCATGGTTGAAATATACTTAATAGTAATGTACTTAGAAGTATATTTCAACCATGAGGTATACCACAAACATCTGTAATAGATTTATAATTAGATAGCAATATAATTATATTAACATACTTACCAAAATTTATTGCCTAAATAAGTACCTATTGAATATATACACATGTCTTTATACACTTGTTAACAAGTGTAGTTGGAAATTGTACGTGCTTCAAATTAATTAATAATACTATTATATCCGATTCAATTTTTTTTAAATATAATTGGTAACTATATAAATTATTATGTCTTATGGTACCTATATAAAATAATTAAACATATGTCAATAATTGGAACATTAACTATTTCTATATAGGTATGGTAATTTGATCCAATTAGATTGATATTAATAAATTATAAATAATGAACCTTGAGTATAGTAGATGGGTATAATTATAGTTATTCTATCATTTAGTTTTCAGTGAAATCAATACAGCATACCTGGGTGAAATAATCATTATCGCTTTTAATTTAATTCAAATATACAAATATACAATAATATATTATAATAATCGTATTCGGTAAGTTAAAAAAACACCATGAAAATAATTTTAAAAAATCATAAACAAATATTTTAGTTTTATAATATAATATATAGTATGCGTTGTAGGTAGATACATATATTGCCTATACTCGTATATTTGCACAGCTATCCGCTGGTTATTATATATATATATTATACATACATATATATTAGTGATGTTACGAACTGTTAGATTTTCGAACCGAACTAAACACAAAATAGTTCAGTTCGAATATCGAACCTAGGAAAAAAAATTTGAAACTAATTTGTCGAAAAACGATAAAAAGAAATGGAAAAATGTGGAATCCTTCTTTACTTAGACTTGAAATTATGTTTAAGAGGCACCTACTTAATACATTTTTATGCAAATATACATAATTAATAAAAAATGGTAATTAATATTATGGTATTGTTTTTTTTTTATGAAGTTCGGTTCGGGTTCGATACTTTAATTGAATAGTTCGGTTCGGTTCGGGTTCGAATAAAAAATTGGAAGTTCGGTTCGGTTCGGGTTCGTTAAAATTTTAAAAAGTTCGGTTCGGGTTCGACCTCAAAAATCTGAGTTCGTAACATCACTAGTTAGGTTGTTAGGTTAGGTGGCGGTGTCGGTGGCGGTTAACTGTAACACACGTATTTGATACTACGAATGCACATCGCCGCGCTAAAATCTGCGGTGGATCTCGCGGTAAATTGCTGCATGACCGCCGCGGTGGGCCGTACATGATAATATACGATATACGTATATTTACTACAATTTTATTTTAGTAATTAGAATATAACATAATATTCGAGTATACGAATAAACGGTATGTCATATTATTACATTCTTCCATTTTTAAATATAATTATATACGTGTTATATTTTGTAATATTGTAATAATTTTAACCTACTTATTATTATTTATTACCACGGGTTATTTATGTACCTATTTATTATTTAAATTATATTAAACTGATATAATATTTAATTTAATTTAATTCGTATTATTACTTATTTGGGTCGATTGTGCATAAAATACATACATCATCGATAACTGTTATAAAATAGGTACCTGTTCTAAGAGAAAAGAAAATAGGTTTATTTTTAATATTTTCAATTATTTACAATTTAGCGGTTATTATAGTTATGGTTGTTTTTCTGCACTATGATAGCCGGTATTCTTGATTTTTTTCCTTTCAAATATTTTTCCAATCATAATGTCTTTTTCAAAAAAAGAAAATATTGAAAAATGTATATTGTTGTTTAAAGATCATCCAATATTAAATATTGTATTCGTTACCGCCACAATGAGTGCGGACCTTTATGCGAGAAAATCTATGCAAAAACGGTACTTATACTTTCGTGAGTGTTTCGCAATACCATACTATTATATAGTTACCTAGGTTATATCTTAAAATAATAATCTTTCAAGACTGAGTTAACAAGAACAAGAACAAGATCAAGACCAATATCAAGATTGAGTTAACACGATCAAGACAAATACCAAGATTGAGTTACAAGAACAATATCAAGACCAAGATTCCGTGGTGGCTCTAGTATTTAGTTTTGGGAAGGAGGCCAAAATTGAGTTGATGACTTTTTTTTTTTACTCATTATGTATATAACAAAAACTTTCAATTTTTTTAGGACTTTGGGGGGCGTGGTCCCTTGAGCCCCCTAAAGCCACCACTGCCAAGAATGTCATAGTCTAGCTTGGTCTTGGTCTTGCTGTGATCAAATTAACTAATACTCAAATTTGTTATCAGACCTCAGTAAGTGCCGGTATGTATATCTACGTATCAATATTTTGCGAAACTTGGAATTAAAAAAAAGGTGTATAATGATAAAGATTTCTTAAAATTCATTAATTTATTAAATCGGTGATTTTCGGAGTTTCAGTTGAATGTTGCAGTACAGCTAAAATTAGTTTAAATGAAGTTATTGCAAATATGTATGTGGAGATGATTAATCAAAAGTATGCATTAATATATTGAAATTTAATAGTTCATTTATAATAAAATATATAAAGGTTTGATCATTTATATAATGTTATTTATACACAGTATACTGAATTATTATCTAATTTTATTGTATTTTCTTTTATATGCTCAGTGCACACACACACACACACATATATATATTATATAGGTATTCATTATTTTATTAAACATTTAAAATTATTTTTATATTTATTTTACGATTTGTTAATTATTTAACGATATGTCAGTAAAATTGTTAAAGGTAAAACCATAGAAGAGACAAACATTTATTCATATTAATATATAATAATACAACAATTTTGGTGTTATCCAGAATGCGAGATAAATATAGTTAAAAATGTACCGCAGTATATTATGTTTTCGCTTTTACTTTTAAATAAAATATAGCTGGGAAAATTAAAAATCTCACAGGTGCTAAATTACTATATAGGTACACACAATAAAAGCGTAAAGATTTATACAAAAAATAAACATATCATTATAAAACCACCAACTCCAACTCAAAATTTAAAACATATTTAATACATTTTTGACTTAATTCTTAAAGAAATTAAATATTTTAGTTTATTTACTTGAAATAAAAAATGTAATTAGATATAATTAGAGTGACGTACTTTGCATTAATTTTCAGATTTTAACACCCAAAATTCCCTTTTTAGGCAATCGCCCCACCCATTAAAATTCAATTCTATAGATTTTTATAGTTGACAACAACATGAAAATGGAACTATCCACAGTAGTAAATTAGTATTAAAAATTGCAATCCTCTCACTGTTGTTGGATCTACCCCCGAGTTAACAGTTACCTAATAGTTAACAAAAAACGATTTCAAACTTTTAAGTTTAAAGTTAAAACTGCAAACACTTTTGCAAGTTGCAAAAGTTTTAGAAAAACTGAAAATTTCAATTATTATTTGTTCAGAATATAATAAAAACAATTCTGGTTTTGTATTTCGTTTTCGTTCTTCAAAATATATTATGGTTTCATTTCTGTTTTCGATTATAACTGGGTTAATGTCCTGCTATAAAGTATACCATATATGGCAAAACCTATATGTATATGGTATACCTATCGGTAGAATGAAATTTCTATAAAAAATGTTTTTATTTCAAAACTTCTGGTTGACTCTTTCCCAAAAAAGCGTACCTTCAATACAGTGATTGAAAAATAAAAATAAATACATTATTGAAAAATCAATAAATTTTTCGCTTTGCTCAGATTCTAAAATATAGAGTTTTGTTACAAATTTTTTTAATTTTTCGTTAAGTATATGTATAGGTATAATTAAATTAATAATAAATATTCAGAATAATTGACCGAATTAATGAGGTGAGCACGTTAAAAGAATCAATCTGTACGAGCCAGTTTTTATGGTAAATAAGATTATTTAAACAATTTTTTTTTTACTGCACTTTAAGTATACTTTTTAGTTATTTTTTTTTTATCTTAATTTGATAGATTCTAGTTATAAAATATTTTTCTAATAAAATTGATTTTTTTTTCTATTAAAACGTTTAATTAAAAAATTCATGGACATTTTTGGGAATTCAAATAAAAAATAGGCAATTAGTTTTGATTAAATTGTAATCATTTATCAATATTTCTAGTCGATAAGTTTTTATCAGGGACCTCTTTAACGGGTTTTCACTTATCACGGATCAACCACCATGAGTTGTAAATTAAAAGAAAAACAGGCATTTAGATGAAATTAAATAGACATTTTTTGAAATCAGTTTAAAGTTCATACGAAATGTAGGGGAACAGTGGCTAACTTCATATACGTTAATAAATCTGCGAATTATATAAGAAATATTTTCTATTATTTAATAAAAGGACATTTATTGTCTGTCAAAGAATTTTTTTTCTCCTTTTTATAAATTTTGTTTTGATCAATACTCTTTGAAAATATTCTTCATAATTGTTCTTGTTGGATGTGACTTAGAGTTTTTATATTAATTTTTGCTAAGAGGATAACATGATCATTACAGCTGTATTCATGTTAATTGTAGTATGAAGTAAATCTATCAAAATTAACTTCTTTTCGATAGTAACATAATAAATATTCATGAGTAATGTGTGAGCGCACAACGCCAATTCTCGGTTAAACGTGCTATCTCCGACATGTATTTTATTGTATTATTTTATTCACATACCTACCATATTAATTTAATTTTAAAAATGAAACAGATAACCATATTATTATATCGAAGGTCTTATTTAAATTTAATAATAAAAATAAAAATAAACAAACAAAGAACAACCATATTCTTCCTCCTTCTTCTATAATAAGTACATACTTATATTACAACTTGCTATGGTATTTCTATATATTCAACTATATATTTTTAAATATTATAGTATTAAAATTATCTTGCAGTTTATATACATACAACATAATTAGGTTCTAATAAATATTTTAATATAATATAGGTACTTGGATTCAGGAGCGTAAGACGAGGGTGTGGCGATATGGAGAATAGATCTCGTAAATAGATTTTGATTTTTTTTTAAACACGTTTAGTTATAATTGGATTAATATTTTCAATAATTATCGATTAGGTACCACTAGATTATTCTTTTCAATTGTATTATCACTAAATGTTTTCAATTACTGTAATACAGGAATGAATGAATGACTGGAAACAATAAAATTACATTGAATCTTATGAATGAAAAATGAAAAAAACATAACATAATCATATTAATTAGGTAATATATATATAAAACAAAAACGCTAGAAAATTTGTTTACCACTTATGTGTCTTTTTTAATATAGATATAAGGATCGACTTTAAGATTTTATTTTAACATATTCTATAGACCTTCTATATTCATGGAAAATGTATGACATTTCGAATTTCGAATTCGGAATACTGTATTTAGAATACTTTTCAAGTATTCCGAATATTTTTTAAATACTCTTTTTTGAAAGTATTCACTATTTAACACAGTATTTTGAATAATTTTTAAAATTATTTTGAATACGGTATTCCGAATACATTTCAAGATTCAAAAACATTTTTAAAAATAATTATATTATTTTTCCGTCAGTGTAAATTGTATTTGTGTAGTAAGTAGGTACATAATATTTTATAGTATATTATAATATCATATTTTATTTTCAACCACATTTAGTGGGACAGTAATGTTATTTTCCAATTTTAATATATTGATTTCAATAATAATAATTTTTATTGATGAAATAAATAGTTTTGAAAGTTTTGTATTTAAGTATTGATGTTATTTTATTATAATAAATTTATAAATTACAGTAGTTATAGTGATATGAGATCTTATATGGGTACTAATTATTATTAAAAAAATATCGTATTAATAGTAAGTAATTGAGAGCTTAATGTTACTTTATTAGTATATATAAAAGCCCTCGGTTTTATTTAGAAATTCCGAGGGGGGAGAGTGCTGAGGAAATGGACCTTTTTTTGGTAGGTTTTACAAAAATAAATAAATGAAATATTATCTATATATTTATTACTTAAATGAATCACATAATATTAAACTTTAATATTAAAATTTGGATATAGTTTATAATTAATAATATGTACGTGTGTATTATCAATAATATTATTATATTAATTTATTATTTACACAGAAAAATAATATTACAGTTAGATACTTTTGTAACTTTTGTTATAGAAATTCAGTAAAAAAAAAAAAAATGTATTTTAAAAGTATTTGGAATACATTTTGTGAAGTATTTAAAATACTTAGGAAATACTATTATCATAAAGTATTCGAATACGTATTCCGAATACTTCCAAAAGAAGTAATATTTAAAAATGTTTTTAATATTTTTAAATAGTATGTTTAAAAGTAGTACTTTTAAAAAGTATTTTACCCAAGTCTGCTGACACCCTATGAGTGAAGAATTTCCATCCCTTACAGTCTGGACCTTTTACGCTTAATTTTTTAATTCTAATACTATAGGGATTCGTATACAATGTAATGAATATATTCATGCAATATAGAGTCCGGTAATCCGGTTTCTTTATACATTGAGTGGTGAGTGTAATAAAATAATAATATATAATATAGGTGTTATAGGTACCATTTACCACGCGTGGTAAATAAACCGTGGTAATAAAATATGTTAACGATCTAACTGTTGTTTTTTTTTTTTATTAAGTCTATATTTGTACAAATCTGAAAGAAGTATTTATATTTTTGAGTCCACATTTGCATTCTAATTTCTAATACTTAATATATTTTGGCCTTATCCTACGTGAAAATCGTACGTGATGTTTTGGCCGGCGATCCAGGATTCTTTGTGTAAAACGATATTGAATCTTGTTTTTTTTTTCTACACGATTCTGCAATGGCCATTAATCCAGTAGATAATCCATTACCTATAGATATACATTGTATCTATTTACCTTATAGCATATAAGTTATATTAGATTCTGAGCGGAGCGAGGGAGCTAGTGCAGGTTTTACAATGATATTTATTTATTTATTTTTTGTATATAAATACGTATAGTAGGTACATGCTGAATACAATTTAAATATTTTATTTATATACGAGTTACGACCAGGGCACGGAACATGATGACCTAAAAAAACATCACAAAATTACTTGAAAAAATTTATAAAATATGACTTAACATTTATCAATAACACCAGTAAAGAATACCTAAATATTATTAAATATATCGAACTAAATATTTAAAGAATTCATAAAAACAATCATATAAGTATAAAGTAAGAAAAAATTAACTTAATTTTAAATAAAAAATAGTAAAAATAACAATAAATATAATAAAAATAACAAAAACGAATAATTAATAATTTACTTAGCTTAGTTAGTTATTACATATTATTATTACTTATTTTAAGTACATACCTACATATTATTTATATTTGGAATATAAACATATTTTTATGTCTTTTTTCATAATGTTCGATTAAATACCTGCATTTATAGGTACGTATTGTAAACGATAACAAATAGATATTTCTAATTCTAAATTGAAATTTAAAAATTTTAAATTCTTAATATCAATTTCTAATGTTGTCATTGAAAAAGAGATCGTGATTTTTTTTATAAGTCCAGTAAAAATAAATATTAAAATATATGTATAAAATTATGATAAATATCAAAATGTGTTAAACTAATATTAGTTAACTATAAGTACGATTAACCTATATTCGTACGTAACAGAAATTTATTTTTAGCTAGATAAGAATCATTCAATTTCTCCCCCCCCCCCAAAAAAAAAAAGGATGTCTACATATTTTTAAAACTATAATACTAGTGTCAGGACAGGTATACTGGATACTTGTACAAGTTATATCCAGATATTTGACAAGGGGAGAGGCACCCATAATATATGTTGTGGCGGCATGAAAAGGGTATATATGAATCATGTGATTAAAAAAGTGTAACTGGGAGTGGGCGTCTAATTTTTATTTAACTGTATAAATTATAAAACGATTCAAAAGAGTAAAAAAATAGGTCCTGGGTCAATAATATGTAGGTAAATATTTATTAGATTTTGGGAATCCAAGTAAAAGAAACTTCTGGCCCCGATTGATTTGGATCTGGTAGAAACCTAATTCAATAGTTGGTTATAATTGCCTGTATAGATACCTACTTAAATAATTAATAAGGAATATCTAATTTTTTTCGTTTTTAAAATTAATGTACATATATTAAATTTTCTAAAACATGTTTAATTAAACCATTAGGTATTAAATATTTTCTATTCAAAATATTACTTACATAACATGTTAATTAAAAATAAAAATAAAATGAAAAGTTTTTTTAAATGTTTACGTACAAAATTGAATTCATTAGGAGGTTGATAAACCAAATTCGTTCTCAATTAGATAATTACTACCAGTGACATAATACTATATTTATAATTCAAGTACAAGAGTATGCATAAATACAGGATGATGGATTGTATTATATATTTCTTTCAATAACTTAGTGTGCACTCCTTCGTCATTTCTTTTCGATATCCAGTTTTTCACTCACAACCTATTTGTTTTTTTTTTATACAATTTCCTTTTTAATTTTTTTTTTTTTTTTATCAAACTGCACACTACAATTGTAACGGCAAAACGTTTATGGTCCGATATGATCTGCACGGAGTATTTGCTACGACTACGCCGCCTTTGGATCATTATGCTAAATATTTTCCATAAATTCGCATGGGTTGGACTAGGTAGGTAGATTAGCTCTATGCGGTATATTCTTCTGTACAGTGTACCTATACAGTATATAGGCACCTATATAGGTTCAAGGTCCTATAATAATACATACAAGATCGCGGTCGAACGTACATAATTTATACTGCACGTGTATAAAATAAAATCGTATACAAAGTATGAAAAAATTATCTTAATTTAAATAAAAAATATTAATTTGTTAATTAATTAATAGAATAACTATTTACGCTTCTTTGTTAGTTACTTCAATCCGATATCAAGCCGACATGGTCGTCAGAAATACACATTATTTTTTTTTTGGTGGGGGGAGTACGTTTATATATATATATGTGTGTGTAGACGTGTAGTAATTATCGAAAAAATACTTAGGTCCCAACTAGTATAGTATACCAAAAAAAAAAAAAAATAAATAAAAGTCAAGGACCCAACTAGTGTAGTATTTAAAATAATTTGAGACCAAATTAGTACAGAAATTTAAATTTCAAGATCCAACTCGGTTGCAGCCAATCGAACACATCCGAACGCTGACCGCGGTCAGTCAAGACATATAATCATGGTCTTTTATCGGCTACCACAGTCTAAACTTAAAGTTAATAGATATTACCTACCTAAATGAGATTAAGAAGTCAATAAAATTATTTTGTAAATAATTGTATTTTTAGTCAGAAACTAAATTAAACGATTTAAAAAATGAAGGCATATAGGTACCTAAGTGTATAATAATTATAAATGGTCGGTTGCAAATTACCAAATTTGAAATTGTTGTAGTTGGATTATTTCAGGAGCATGCGGAGATAGGTATATCTCTTATACCTACTTATATTATTTATATTGTTATAAAATAATTTGTACAAAAAGTTATAAACATAGTTTTGTATGGTTATTATATAACCCAGCAATGTTGTAAAGAAATATATTTTTGAAAGTATAACATATCATATTTTGCATATTGTATAGGTATACCTATATTATGTCAGGCACGTACATAAAAAAATGTTCATGGGGGGAGGGGGTTAGCTAAAAAAATATAATACTATGTATAGTATTTATGGAAATAATTCCTTTTTTAAACCATATATTTAAAAATAAAAATTAATATAGGTATATTAAAAAGAATATGTGTCGAGAGTATTAAAAAAATGATTATTTGTAACAACTCGTTTCGACCGTAAAGTCATCGTCATCACTAGGTTACAAATAATATAAAAATAAAAAAGGAATTTTTTATAATTGATTTTTTTTTATTATTAATTTGTGACCTAATGATGACTTTTATGTATAGTTTATATGTATTATATTATGTATACATATCATTTTACTGATATATGTATATATATATATTATTTTTTATAATATATAGGTATTTATTTTTATTTTTATAAGAGTATTACCTGTTTTAATTAATTATTTTTTTAATTTAAAATATATTTTATATATTTAAGAATATTATATTAAAAGTATACAAAAATGTCGAGGAGAGGGATTGAACTTAACACCTCTATAAACGTGCCTGTTTATGAGTAGGTAAAGGTTAGTCGAGATAAATCCGTAAGTACTGATGCATTATGCATTGTTTATATTGGTGTTTTATTGTATTATGAAAAGAATTTTAATTGTTGTTCTACATATAGGTTAGGTCTATATCTGACCACTGACATAATACATACAATAACACAACATTACCGACCTTGAACTTCATTATACGCCATTGTTTCATTCCGCATTTTATGTGATATGTTCAATTACTTTATTTTATTTTCAATTCCTTTGGACAATCACATTCATTCGGGTATAATATAAATCGTATTGTCATACACATTTATTGTTATTATTATTATTTTTAGTAGGTCGTCATTTAATTTACAATAATTATTATCAAGTTATACCTACATAGTAGAACGTTACTAACTGTAGATCACTAACATGACAGTTTAAACGGTAGTGCCCACTTACCTACTAATATAATACAAATAATTGTTTTAAGAAGTTCTCTATAAATGGCTGGGTTATACTTTTATATATATTTATAATAAAAGTATAATATAAGTAAATTATAATGTGTTTAAAAATCATAGTTAAACTTGAAAATTTTTTTTATAAATACAAATTCTATTAAATTTTAAAGCATTTTTTTTTTCCATATGTTCCATTTGAAAAGCAATTCTGATGCGGAATTCGTTATAATATTAATTTCCGATTTATAAACATTTTCGGTAATTTTATTTGGGTACCTAGTTTCCCTTATTATTGAATATTCTATACTACTGAATACTACAGGAAAAAATCGAAAAACGACCTTTTTAATGTATCAATTAGAATTAATTTTCTATTAAAAATGAGAACTATTACTCAACTCCTTTTATCCGAAAAATTGTAGATATCCAGGAAAGAAAACAAAAATATACATCATTAAAAATAAAGATTTATAAATATTAATAATATATAATAAACATTAATTATATTATTATTATAATTAATAATAAACATAAATAAAAATTTAAAATTTAAAGAGATTCCTGGATCCTCTCAGAATGTATAATGCATTTAAATGAATATGGTTAAATTATTGAACCACATAATGAGCGGAGCGACCATGTGAAGTTATAAAATAAATCATTTAAGTATAATTTGACGTTTAATATAATATTATGATAATATATATCAGTATGACGACCTTTTTAATATAAAAGTACCTACCTATAAACAGCTAAAAACAATATATTTTTTTTAATGACGAAAATAGTATTTTTTTACATCACTGAATTAATATTGATTTTATTTAGCATCTCTCTTCGAAAAATTCAGTCGTACGCCATTGTATGTAAATACTATACTTACAAATATCTAATATATTTATGACCAAATCGGATGAAAAATCATGATTTTTATAATAACTGTGAAGTAGGTAGTCTACATTTTGATAGATATCACCAAAATTTTGAATCTAATTATTTAATAAAAACATGTGCAACAAATTGGATATTATTTTTGTGTAAAACGTTGATTACAATACAAAACGTGTAAATTGTATAATGTATAATGACGATTAATGTGTATTATGTATTGTTCTTGAATAATTTCCTCAAACGTTCAAGGCAAAAAAATCCAATCCCACGTGTATTGTTATACGAGTATAATTTAACTGGAATTCCAAATTATGCAAATTAATAATGAAGACTGGTTGAACTACGGACAGACTACAAGTCTGCACAGTTCAAAATTAGACAATAAATTGTCCGTGTATGTACGACGCATATAGGTATACTTGTTTGCAAAAATGTATACCGTTGAAAAGTATTTCAAATATGTATTCAAATACTATTAATATGTGCCGAGAGTATTCAAAAAAAAAAAATCATTAGTTACAACTAGTTTCATCATCAGCCATCAGGTTACAAATGAATAGTAAAAAAACAAAAATGGAATACAAAAATATATGAAAATAATAAACATAATAAATCGAATAATATACTAGTAACAAAAAACAAACAATTAAACGCTGACTATATTAAAACAGCTGTTGAAAATGATATAATATGTATTTTTAAATATTATTATCTTAAAAATCTGTTTGTAAATTTTTAATGCTATTAAAACTATTTTTTTTTTATTATTTTTTACTTTATTATAAATGGGTAATTCGTCTAATACCGAATGAACGTACATATATTTTTGGTTATTTATTATTTAATATTATTATATAATTTTCTATACCGAAATGTACATTATGACTACATTCTAAGACGTGCTTACCAAAATTAGATTTAGGAGAAGATTTTTTAAATTTAATTTTTGAAATAGGTTCTTTGTATCGAATTTTGAAACTTCTACTAGTTTTTCCAATGTAAAATTCATTGCAACTACATATCAGATTTAACGCCATAATAATTATCGTAATTAATAGAAAATTAATTTTTACATTTTTAAATTTATTATTTATGGTTTTAATTGAATTATTATTAGTTTTAAAGGCAATTTTTATATTATGACTATTGTTATTTAAAACATTAGCAAATTTACCTGATAAAAAGTTATGGTAGGTATTTCATAGAATAATTATAATTAAATGCATTATTACTAGGTAGTATATTAATAGTACCTATATTTTAATACCTATGTCGCAAATTATATTAAATTTATTTTCATAGCTAGATTTGTTTAGGGGAACACATTTGAGTCTATATAATATGGAATTAAAATAATACATTTTTAGTGAAAATGGTGGTAAAGTTGAACATCTAAAACACACTGGAGTACTTCGAAATAAATAAACACAACTAATAAATACTAACACTAACTACACCTACTACTAACACCTACTTAATATTGTATAAATATAATATTAACACGCAGTGGTATATTTTCCATTTTTTTCTGGGAAGGGGGTTTGTTAGACTGTTGTTACGGGAGGGGAGGGTGCTTGGTTCATGCACTATTTTGGTAAATAATATTTATTTAAAATATTTCATTTGAATTTTGAACTTTTCTTTGATATAATTTTGATATTTATATAATATTTTTGTGAAAAAATTAGATTTTGACGTCAAGTTTTTGGGTTGATAAATTGCTCACAGAAAAATATAAAACAAATAAACATCAAAAAACTAAATACGAAAAAATATTTTGCACCGCTCAACATCTAAAATTTAGACATTATATTCATTTTTAAGGTATTATTGTTACTTTTTTTTGTGTATTACACTCTATTTCCAAGTATTATTGTTTAGAAATTCTATCTACAAAAATTAAACATAGGTAGGTATTTAAATTTTTAAATTCAATATTTTTTGGTTCTGGGGAGGTACAGTACCCTTGGACCCCTCCTCCATAAATACGCCACTAGTAACACGTTACATTACTATATTATCTATATAATAATAATATTAGCTCGTATAATATTTAGACATAAATTCAAATATATATATAAGAGTTATTACCTATATGTATACTTTAACAACAATATATAATTTATAAATTTTGTTGATTTGTAAAGTTTTGTTTAATATATAGGTAGTATAATAACATGAAACCAATAATTTTAATTATACATAATATATCTAATTTTAATTGGAGTAAGTAACCTAAGATTTTTAGAATATTATTATACGCATGTAAGAAATATAAAAAGATGTATACTGTGGCAAGGTTGAAATAAAATGAAGTAGACCAACCTGACCCTGAATTTAAATATCATGTGTCTAAACCATATCATCCAACGTTAAGGTACAATCGTTATAATTTTTTTTTTAGACAAAAATGTATAATTAAATAGTATTTATTGTATTAATTATTAGAAAAAATGAAAGAATTTTCAAAAGTAGGTATTATTTTGTTTTTGGTTGGTTGATACTTGACAGACACAATATATTACTTATATACTTATATACTTAGTTGAAAACCTTCATATAAACGAATACAAGGAAATATCTAACCCATACATTTTAAGCATGGGCCGTATCTAGGCACTAGCAAGAGGGTTTTTGTCAGGGGCGTAATAAGATCAAATAACATTTTGCCGTTTTCAAAACAATTTCATCGAATGACCATTTTCTTCTTCTTATTTTATCGTTTTGAAATTTTTTTTGCCGTTTTTAAAGGTAATTTATACATTTTTCGACAGGGGGCACACGTTACCCCCGTATACCTCGTTACGGCTCGGATTTTAAGTTCTAACGAATTTATACGAAATTAACACGTTTTATATACTCGTAGTTTAATCATTATCGCAAACTTACACAATCATACCTCCATAATTTTTACGCAGTATCTAAAAATAATAGTATGAATCATTCTTTGAAAAACCATTGTTATTTTGTGTTTTTATATTTTGATAAAACAAAATATGAAGATCGCATATCACGATTTATGTATGATATTTTAATATAGAAAATAAACATCTAAATTTCCTTAAATAATTACAGTTAATTGTGTATACCTATTGTTGGTGTTGTAGGATTTTCGGTAAAAATATACTGCTGTAACCTTAAACCTGAAATAACATGGGAACCATGTTAAAAAATGTCTGTACCTAAAAATTCTAGTAGCAAAAGCTGTTTTCCAATCTATACATGCTTATATCCATTTTCCGGTAGACAATTTTATTTACTCGATACTTGAAACAGGTCATTTTCAAATTTTCCAAATAGTATTAAAACGCACAATAAAAAAAAAAAAAATGAAATACAGAAATATGTATTTATGTATCTATATTTTTATATTTTCATATTATCTATATTTTTCATAAATATTTTTTTGTATTTTGAGTGATTTATAGAAATTTTAAATTTCGAGTTATTTATAAGTCATAAAAGAGTTAATTTAAGGTTTTAAAACATGTAAATTGAATACAAGGTTAGGAAAATCATTAGTCACAATTCATTTTTTATAATCATTAAAAATGTTGGATAAAATTTATTAGTTTGGAATAATATAAAGATACAAAATGAACGTCGCGTAGTTGATACTGGTTGAGTCCTGAGTTGTACGCATTTTTATATTTTTTTTTGAGAATACGCAGTTCTCTGATTTGTTTAGTAGACAAAGCATAGAAAAAACTATATAGTATACAATATATAAATATATTATATTATTTTAGAAATAATGAAATATTTGAATAGTTTTGTATATTTCGTAGAAAATTTCATATAAAATACTATTTTAACTTATATAAATATATGTTATTTATGAAAATAGTAGTATGGATAGTTTAGTAGGTTACATATATAATATTATATATAAGAATATATTTAAACATTTTTAGAAATCGAAGATATTTAAAGTTTTGTGAGTATGTAAAATAATATATTTGAAACCATTACACTAGGTAACGAATATATTCCAAACATAATAAATAGTTTCATAAAAATTTTATCTATCTCATCTGTGCACAAGAAAATACGCTATCTAAAATTTTAATTTTATTACTTAACACATTTTCACGAAAATAGCACTTAACATATGTGTGCGCTTAACCATCGATATGGTATATTATTTTATGATTTAAAAAGGGTATAATTTTTTCCCCATTTTTTCACTTTTAGATTTGAAAATAAGAAATAGATATGGAAGAAACAAAATATGTTTGCATATAAATAGGTATAAATATTTTGGAGACGAGCATATTTTTGCATATTTCTTAAAAAAAATCAAGATCATAATATTAAGTGTTTATTTCAGGTTTTTTGATGCATAAATGCATATTATTTTAAGCTATTTTAGTGCATACAAGTCAAGACTTTAGTAGGCAAGTTCTAATATTATAATTTTTTAAGTAGATTTTTTAATTTTTTAATTTTAATATCTTGATTTTAGTCTGAATATGATTTAGTACCATATTAACATGATAAAATTTATTTTCAATTTCAGACTATTTATAGATGTTATTAACTTTTGGGGTCTTAAGACCTGAAAATTTAATACTGCATTAATTGTACATTACTCTAAGTATAATAATCATGGATTGTTCATACAATCATTCACTGAATTGTTAAGTATATAATATATTGAATGTATTAATTAACAATATATAGGTATCTACATATACGTACAATATATATTATACTCGTATTATGTAGGTTATTTTTTATTTTTAGACCTGTAAATTTAATACAATGTTAATCGTACATTACTTCAATTACATACAAAAAAAGTTTTAAAATAGTTTTTATATCACCAGTTAAGAATAACCAATAGAAAATAATAAATAAGTTTGAAACTATTTATTCACTGATCATTGAATATTATATAACTGACAGTTATACTTTTAATTTTTATTAATTTAATTTAAATTAATAAAATAAAATAAAAAATAAAAAATAAATTAATTTAAAATTTTTATTTTATTAATTTTTTATAGATCAACTTACCTAGATACTTTTAATTGATTGTATAAAAATAATTTCTTTGAAATCAAGAACTTTAATAATTAAATACAGAACATACTTTTCATAAAAAATTAAAAATGATTAAAAGCGATGCACATGAAAATATAATATGTTGAAAGCAAAATATCATTTTTTATATCAAGGAAACGATAACAGACACATTCGCGGTTTTTTTTTTATCGATTATTCGCAATATAATCGATATTTTGATCCAAAACTTTTATCATACAATTTCAGACGACCAAGGAAGCTATAAATCTAATAACATTTAAATTGTATACGTTAAATAAATAGATATTACAATGTCCCCACTTTGCCTCATGTTTCCCTAATATATATATACCTACACCGAAGCTTCGCTCAGAATCTTTTTATCGAAAGAAATAATTTATCAATGCTTTCAAATTCAATATGTCCATCTCCAGTGTCCACCCAATGAGCGAAGTGCTTTGACCTCCTACAGCATTTTTACGTTTATTAATTGTTATTTTAGTATTTGAGCAGAGCGAGAAAGCCATTGATTTTACAATGTTGTTTTTTTTCTGTGAGTGACTTTTCAACAAAAGCAGTAGAGACAAAGTTTTGGAGTGTGTATGATGGTAGCGATAGAAAATTGGTTCTAAATGATACTTTTGACTTTTGAGAGGTCATTTTTTAATTTTCACACAGTAATTTTCTTAATCTTGAAGAAAAACTACCTTTTAATATGGTGCATAAAAAAGTGTATGCAAAATGCACTTTTGTACAAATGCAAGGAAAATAACAAAATACAGTTAATACAATATACATACATATACGGTGTATCTACCTATTTTTATTTGAGTGGGTATACATTTTTATTCGACGCCAAAAATAATAATAAAATAAAATATAATATCAATATAATTTATCATAATACATTTAATGGAAAATATAAATTAAAATCCCAGGCGAAGCCGGGTTTAACAGAGAGTATATTATATTTAAAATACATTTCAAAAAGATCTTTTTTAAGAGAAAATTAATTTTTTAGTTTGTTTTTTAGAGAAGCTATTTTTAATTTCCCTTTCCTCCCCCCAAAAAAAGATCACTACTCAGAATCATATTTAATGAATGCAATAATTTATTATGGCTTAAAAATCTAAAATAATGTACGAATCCTCAACTATCTCCTGGTTTTTAACTTTAAAATTAATTTTAAAAAACTCAATCATATTATGGTTTTGGAATATTATTTCACTATTTCAGGAATAAGCAAAACCAGTTTGTTATGGGTTTTTTTTTTATAATTATTTAGAAATAGATGACGTGATCATTTTCAAAATTTCTTTTGAATCAAATTTTTAGTTTATTGGTGTTACTATATTATATAAACACATAAAATATTGTAATACAAGGATAGTTAAACCATATAAATATGCTATTATTTTAACTTCATTAAAAAAAATCTCGAAAATCTTGTCATACCGATTTTTTTTTTATTTGAAAGCGTTTAAACAGAATATTTGTGCGAAATTAATTATTTTTTTATTGCATAATATACTTGTATACCTACGATTTCGTAATTTTTTTAATTCTTATAGTACAATCCGTATAGTCTTATAGGTTAGATTGTTCCCAATAAAGACTTAAATGACGTTAACCCTAATAGCAAGAGGGCTTCAGAAAATGACACACTTTATAGGCTTCCCCAATAGGAATCATGAAATGCATGTTCCTGGAAACTCCAAGTCTACATTTGTCAATGTATTATTATAAATTAGTTTTTGTCAATATTTTTAAAGCTGCTTTTAATAAACACAATATTATTACATTAATAGCACATTTGGTATTGTGTTAGTATTATGGCAGCCCCTAAAATTGTGTGCAGTACGACACACTTTGTGTAGTACGGAAATGAAAATGTGTAGTACGATATTTAAAAATGTGTTATTCAAATTCACATAGTTATCCTTTTAACACCTATAATGTTAATACTTCACATCGTTTTAAATTTTTTTTTTTTGTTAAGTACAAATATTATTTAATCTGATTTATGATATAAAAAACCGAATGAAAATAAAAATCAACTTAAGTATAATAATTGTAGCACAGAGTTATATAAAAAAAAAAAACTAAAAAGAACAAAAGTTATTGCAAATGTTAGAACCCAGTGAGACACTCTGTATATTTTATTGATCACAAAAATTCTTATATAATATAACACCTACTTTTTCAAGGAGTTAGTCACTAACCTATCCCCTTTTTGATTTCTACTAATGAATATTTCGGGACTAAGTGTGTAGTACGAAAATTTGGAAATTTTAGGGGCTGTATTATGGAGTACCTATAATGTTGAATTTTGGGAATTATATTTTCCTTTAAAAATCCTTGAATTTGAAAAAATATTTCATAAAATGGTATATGCACAAAATTATGCAATTATCACTTGTCGTTATTTGTCGTCATTGATTATCTGCATAACACTATTACATTAATATTATTTTAGCGCGTATATATGACATATCTAGGAATTAACAATAAGTACTGTTTTGTAATTATTATTATTAGGTATATATCAAAATAAAGTATATTTAAAGACTAATAACTAGAAATATACATAGTATATATAATTGATTTTTTTTTGGAAATTTCCCAATAATTTTAATCTCGAGTTATACAATTTTAAAGGCAGTACATAGGCATGGATCTTTTTTTAGGTCGATTCACTAAAAGTAAATAAAGTCAAGTGTTTAATAAAATAGGTCTTATTTTGAATAGTTTTCTAAATAATCATTTCATTCCCCGGTATTTTATTCTGGCAAATGTAGGTATTTAATCGATACCTATCATTTTTATATTTTTTTTATGAGTATTTAATACGCAGCTAACCTGCAGCTTAAACCTCACCCAACCATTTAACTCTTCTCGCGGCATAAAATTATGTTTTTGTAGTCACTATACGTATGGCAGGAACTGGAAATATGATAAACATTTGAATACGATATTCATTTCAGGCAAAAATCGTCACAGTGTAACAGAATTTTATAAACCGTACATTTATTCCATTTGTTTTGCCGTAAATGTATTTATGTTTTTAAATTCTGAATTTTAATTTGAATATTGAATGTAGCCTTTTATCCTATTATCGCTTTTTTTGGTGGATAATTTAAGTAAATGTATTCTTGAACATTTGTACATTATAAAGTTATAAGAATTAAGCCAGTCGATAATTAATGTGGTTTAAAACTATAAAACTGTTTATAAATATAAATAAATACCCAGGTTCTACAAAAAGAATTTGTTTTTATTTAACAAATACGTATTTCGAAAACAATGTTCTCATCTTCAGTGTTAAACAACTACTGAGTCGTTCGGCGCGTATACATTCCCTTTTATAGAACAGATGACGT
>JAIPRL010000280.1:93081-161867 GCA_025469235.1 Pemphigus obesinymphae | reverse complement strand
TAGTTCGGTTCGAATATTCCCAATTTTGAGTTCGATTTTCGAACCGAACCGAACACCCCGGGTTCGGTTCGGTTCGGTTCGAAAATCGAACAGTTCGTAACATCACTAATATATATATATTTATTTATTATACTAGAGTAAAAAAAAAAACCAAAATTAGTTTGAAGTACATAAAAGCGTGTATTTTTGTAATTTCTTTGTTTCATTTGTACCTATACTTAGAAAATATATTTTTAAGCTAAACAAAAAATAATATTAAATAATACAATGATGATATTAAAAAATAATAATACTGTAAATTCTTCATCATATTTTCCTCAACGATAATTATGAAAAGTTCATGAAATAATTAGATATGTTTTCATTGCTGCACTTCACCTCTATTTTTTTACATTTTTTTATGCTTCATGTCTTACAAATTAATGTAACGTGTATAATTTATAATATATATTATATATCATTGGACATCATTTTTAGATATCGTTTTATGATAACCTTTATACCTTACCAATGTTATTTTACAAATATTTACTATTTATATATTTATTTATATATTTTTACGTTGGTGTAATAAAAATAAAATTGAATTTTATAGGTACGATACTTCACAATATCTTAAAAAATTTGTCATCATGTCCATCTTAAAATTTTTATTCGATTTTTATACTTAAAAAATACATAAAATTTAATGATTTGAACGCATTTTTTATATTGTGTTTGTAAATTGGAACTATGAAACTAATTGTACATAATATTACACAGTTATAGCAATATATGCGAGAGTCGGTAGTTGAAATTTCAATATGATATTTGCACTATGAGTAATGAGTACATTACATAAATATTTATTACCTATACTATGTTTGACCTTGATATGTGTCGTACTTATAAGAGATTAAAATGTAAAATAAAACTGAACGTTTTTTAAAAATAGGTAGGGAGTAGGGACTATAGAAATTATGACATTATTGATATTTTTTTGTGGCCACATAAGTTGAATTTTTTGTAAATACTTTTAATTTTATGTAATTAATTTTTATTTTTAAATGAACGTACCCAATGTTCGGGATATTTGAATGTTGGAATGAAAACTTGTTACAATACATTTATTTATATTAACGTCGATATTGTTTTTTTCTTAGTACAATTACAGTTAATTAAAATATAAACATTTTTAATTGTGATGATTGATATGTATCTTTACTATCATTGAAAAATATAAATCAGACTAATATTCATTAATATATAACTCAATGGTGTTTCTGTTTTTGTACTCATATATATATATATATATTACGCGAAGGTCATAAATCAGACAAAACGTCTCCGACACATGGATCCATCGATCAATATGTATAAAAAAAATATGATTCTCTCGAATCACGATCGACCCCATATAGTATATATAGGTATAATACGGTGTATTGGACAATAACGACATTTGAATTGAATAATTATGTTGAAAATATTTTACAAGTATTACATTAATTTATATAGTAAAAAGAATATATTGTATTTTATACTATTATATTGATAATCTATACTTCGAGACAGTGTGTTCATTTTCGTTTTTGTCGGTGGACGTGAAGGCTCACTATAAATACAAAACAACAATGATGGATGATAATATAATAATAGTAAATAGTATCGACAGTTTAGAATGTGAATGCTGTGTTAAATGTATGTATGTCGTGAACGTTTTGTTTGTAGAATATTGAAAAGACTATTAAAGTTGCGCTAGTCTTGCAAAATTCGTACTTTTTAAAATATGTCATTTTTAACAATCAGACATTTTTCAAATTCCAAAACGTTTTCTTCACCCCTGATTGTAAAACCATCCTTTTCAACACTTATTCTTTGCATTAAAAACCTATTTTATGCTTTCATCACTATATAGGTAATAATTTATTATAATAACGATTTTTTTTATCTATTTCTGTAGAAAAAAATATAAACGCTAGCAAACCATATTATTGTAAACATAAATGTTAAATCAAATTTTAATTGAAAATTCTTTATACAATTTATACATAACATATATTTGAATATTTATTTCGAAATTTATTGATTGAAATCTATTCTTTCAAAGTGTATGAATATAAATGTAGGATCATACAAATTATTTTGAATTATTACTATTACGAATGATACTGCAGACTTTTACGTCTGGTTGGGATTTTGCTGGACCATTTTGTATAATAAACAGTTGAAATAATTTTTGTAATTAGTAAGTTTCCTAATTACATTTGGTTCAAGTATATTTGCATTATAAATTATATCAATTTGATGAACCTTCAATTTAGCACACGATTTGCTATTACTGCTGAATTAAATGCATTGTGTTAAAATATAACGGAAATATTAAACGTTTTTCATACAAATTTTATGAAATAATTAAATAAATAGATGCTTTTATAATTTAGAAAAAATTAAAAACTGTTAGAACAAGCATTTTCAATTATGAGTATTTTTAAGGAGAATATAATTAAATTTAATACCATATGGGTGATATATACATGTGTTAATATATTTTTATACAGGGTCTGCAGAATCTACCATGGTAGTTGTATTTTTGTTTTTAGAGCAATAAATAATCTGTTTTAGAAATCAATCTAAAATTGATTTTGAACAGAGCGAGTGGTTTCTCTTAGTTTTACAATTATAATTGAATTTTTCAATAATAATTTAAACAATCGTATGATCCGTTGATATTTAAATAATTAATAAATAAATAAATATTTATATTTATTTTACTTTTTCTGGAAACAATTTTTTGGGTAGAAAATTAGGAATAGGATTTTTGGGATAAAATGCATTTTAGTGGGAAATGAATTTTATTTATTTTTCAATTTTTCCAGTTGTTTTCTTAAGCGTATAAGAAAACTACCGAAAATTTTTATAATTAGGAAAATATATTAAATTTTACTCTAAATCGTTTTTTAAGTTCAATAATATATTTGTTTCGAATCTAAAATGATAAAACTATGTATATAATATATATATATTATAAATCTTATCTCAGGACTGAAGAGATTAAGATAACCAGGGGCGTATTTACGGTGGAGGAGGGGAAGTCCACAGGGTTTCCCCCAAGAGGCTTTTTTTTAGTAGTTTTTTTAAATCGTTATATTAACTTTTTTCCATTTTGCCAACTAAAATCTTAATAATTTATAATTTACAGAATTAAAATTCCGAAAAATACTTAATTTTTTAAGATGTATAAGTTTAAGACAAAATTCCAAAATATTTCATTTAAAACGTGAATAAGCAAAAAAAAAAAAAGGCCATAAACTTTTTCTACTTTTTGCCGACTGAACTTTATTTGGTTATTGCTTTTCGAAGTTGGTGGATGTTTATTTTATTTTATTTTTTTTATGAGTAACTTACTGAAATGATCTAATCGACATAATTTGCCCCATTTTCGGTAGAGAATTTGATCATAAAGGTACTTCAGGGATGTAATATTGGGTTTTTTGAGATTTTTGATAAACGCCTAAGGAAAAACCATCGAAAATTGATGTCAAAATAATAAAAGGACGATTCTGTCCAAATTTATTTTTGTTATTTCTCAGAATTCAGAAAATAATGATTCTTAAATCTTAAAATTTATACTGAATAGGTATATATTTAATTTATAATAATACAAGTATATTGGTGATGGCATTTTTAGACTATTTATAGTTCTGATTTTAAGGTTTTTAAAACTTAAAAGAGGTAATAATTTTGGGAAAATTTAATTGTGATTATTTCCCTTGGGATAACTCAAATGGAAAGTTTACAATCACAACCCACAGAATACCGAGGCATTTAAGTTGATATATATTATCAATCTTATCAGCATGGTATGGCGTGCGATAGATAATTTTGAAATTAACTTACAGGAGTGCTTTTAGAAAAAGATGACATGATTTTAATGTTCATTTACCGGCGATTATACTATAAATTTAAAAATTGCCGGAAAATTAATATTTTGTTATGCTATTTTTAGATTTTGCTGTAGTCTCATTTAAATGGAATCAGAAAATTTATATAGGTACAAGTGCTAACTTAACGCAGCACTGGCATTTGGTCCGAATGACTCGAAATGAAAATCAAGTTTTTAATAGGAATTTGCAAAATTTTCCTATGTAATTTTTAGGATTTTCTATACGTCTTGGATTTACGTGGTAACACGGTTCCAAAAAATGGAAAATGTGGTTAGCACTGACATTTTGTCTGAATGATTTCAAATAGATATCAATATATATATATATATATATATATATACATTTGAATTGACACTCAACGCAAATTTCATTCGCACAATCGGTGCTACTTTAAGTTAAGACTTTCCATTCAACTAAGACTATAGCAAAATCTTGATTTTCTAGTTTTTAGCACTTTATATTATAATTTTCAAAGTTATATCATCATTATAGTTGGTGTTTACTCACCAGACATATTGTGACTTTTGGATTAAATCGAATATATTACAAAAGCATTTATTTCTTTATGTTTATAGACAGTTCTCGAATTGGGCGGGGGCGCTGTGAGACGTCGTAGCTTCTCCACTATTTTATAATATTTCGAGAGCATTCTTACTAATTATTTTTTACAGTATACGAGTTACATAGTTTAAGGGAACGTTCATTTATTGAAAGCCCGAGAGTACTCTTCTTCTATTTTTCCAATTCGAGCACTGTTTATAGGGTATAATATAGTGTATGATGTCGACAATTTTTATTTTAAATTATAATATAGCCGAGTAATTTCTGTTTCATGTCGACAGGATTTTCTGCCCGACCATATACAATAATGTATAACATTTTAATTATTATATTTTAAATGTTAATTTCTCGAGATTTATTTGTAAAATATCTAGAGTTCTGGGGTGGAGGATTTTCAATTTTTTTAGGCTAGTCAGACCATAAACCTCGTAGCACTCAATTGGTAAGTATGAATTTATCGAGGCGTACAATAATTTACGGATGCCCACGTCTATAATATAGTAGGTATATACCAATATACGCGTATACAATAATTAATAACAATAATAATATTATTGTTGGTCGCCCTACTTTGGAACGGCGCGGCGCGGTGGTGATGGTTGTGGTGACGGCGGAACGTTCGCGTCGGACCGGTTTTCACCGTGACCTTATAAGATATCAGGTGGTGCCGCCGGCCGATGATAATACGCGTTGGCGCGACGACGGTCCTCCAGTCGTATCTCGCAGTTTCCGTTACGACGGCGACGGTGACGCGCGTCCTCCAGCCATATTATATACCGCCGAGCGGAATCCCCCCGTTTCCTCTACCCGGCGTATTGAGTGCGTGCGTACTTTGTGCGTCCGTCCCTTGACGTAATAACAATAACAATATTATTATTAATATGATCGCCGCGGTGGCGGCGGTACACTGTTGCGACGGCGAAGAACTCCGCGTGCCCGGATCGCCGCAACCGTACGCCCGTCGGGTTCGCGGATCCTGGCGTGACTATTTGGATCCGCCGGAAGACGAAGACTCGTATGGAGACGACGACGACGACGACGAAGATTCGTATGACGGGGACGGTTGTTCTTGCTGTTCGATGTGTTCGTCCGGCGGCGGCGAACAAGACGGTGGTCCGCCCGGCACTTCATCGTCCCGTTCGTCGGCGTTCTCGTCGTCATCGTCGTCGTCGTCGTCGTCGTCGTCGTCGTCGTCCCGTCTATCGTCGTCCGTACTTCAGGTGATGACCGGCCGGCCCGTCGATTCGCCAGTTTTCGAACCGTCCATGCGGGGTTCGTGTCGGTGCATACGGTGCCAGAAGCGCCGGTACTCGTTGGACTTTTTCAAAAGCACCGATTTCAGGCGGGGCATCCCGTCGCCCAACGTGTACATGATTGACGAACGATCGTGCAAAATCGTCGACGATTATATTCACGGTAAACGACCATCTTAACATAATATATATAACTATAGACTATACTGTGATTTCGGGGATATTTTGTGAAAAACGTCCATTAATCAAAAGGTTTTTCAAAATCACGTTTGGTTAAGTTTAAAAATTAAAATATATTACGTTTCGACTTTTGAGCTTGTGAAATTAATTTTAGAAACCGAGTGAACCGATTAATGTATTGATTTTAAGATTACGTATTTTTTCTGGGCAGAGGCAGCCAAGCAGGAGTTTTGAGACAAAGAGCTTTTTTGGTACTTCTAAGAGGTCATTTTTCGATATTCCCAGTAGTTTTCTTAAGCCTTATAAATTAATTTCCATCATCTGTATCTGGACGACTTTTTTGTATTTATATTATATCAATGCGTAGGTATACATTTAATTCCTTTTTTCATGATTATAATTAATTAATAATAAAATGTAAAAATATAGGTAGGTACTATTTTGGATTGTACAAAAATTATTCCTTAAATATATATATATATACAATTTTAGAGTATATAAATATGACAAAATATAATATACTGGTATAAATAGTTTTCGACAAACCATCTTTTGTCTAAATATTTTTGACGAACTATCCTAGATAGATAGAAATATTTTATACACAGATATAACTTTGAACTTTTTGGAGTGTACTTCAAAAAAACTTTCGCGGTAAGTTCTATAATCATTTAAATGCAATTTATATATATATATATATATCAACGTATAATTATGTCTTATAAAATTTGGGAAGAGAGAACTATCGTTATATAGTTACGCCTCTGATAGAATTTCTTAAGTTATATTTGTGATTTATACAAATAGAAAAATAACATAAATATTGGAGAATTAATTTAATAGAATGAAGAATATGTAGGAAAATGATTAAAGACCGAGTGAGATGCATTGAGCTATTGAAATTTACACGGTATAGTAAACTAAGCATGAAGATCTGACAAAAGGTTGTCATTTGCAAGGATTTGTTTTTTTAACACTATTTTAATGACAATGAATCATGATCAAAAAAATTAAATCAAATGAAGAATTAAACAAAAATATATATTTTACAAATTAAAAATTTATATGTATTTATAATGTTATAAAGTACACGATATACTTTGACAATGCACAGTAACTTTGATTAATTTTTCTCAAAATTTGTCAAAGAAGTTTTCACTGAGGTATTCACCAAAGTATCTGGATAGTGGGTACACGTTTACGTTTTGGCACTTAATATAAAAATATGCCCAAAAATGTTTTATAGAACGTATTTTGTACCTACTTTTACATTTATAGTAGCTGATATAAGAAAAAGTTTGTATACTGTACATGCAATTGCATAATATATTAATCCTTAAAAGTTGAAATTGAGTAATCCTAATATGTTACGAGTATTAAATACGGCAGTTTCAAATGTTTCAATATTTTATCTCTGTTAATATGTGTAGATACTTTCATTACTTTATTAACCGTTAAATACACTATATTTATATAGCATTATTAATGTTATTAATAGTATTATTTATTTTATAATACTGAATAATCGTGCAACATTTAGAATGACGTTTAGTTTATTATTTTTTCGACAGATTACACATTTTTTTTTTTATATGTATTTACTATTATTATTTATTTTCAAGTAAATTAAAAAATCACTGACCAGTCCGAAGGATTAAGCTGTCACAGTATTTCTTATATCTACTTACTGTAAACATGTAATAAGGGACGAAATAATGCATAAAATAACACTAGACAAGTATAAATTCTTATAATTTACTTTGACCATATTTCTTATAGTTTTACCTATAGGTATTTCATAGAATGAATGTTTAAATACTTTTTTTAATTATAATGTTTTAAAATCGTATCGTATATTATTGATAGTAATAACAGCTGAAATGAAGTTTGGACAAAGTAATGTTAAACTGTAAAACCCATTTTACCTATGTATATGTATAAACAAATTATAATTGAAAAAATTGTTGGTTGCTAGTTGTTTTAGAGTCAATATCAAATATTAAATATTGAATCTAAGAAATAATACATTCGTTATCATTGTGAAATGAATAGATTTAACGAAATTTTAATTTTAATCGTGACGTTGAATGTTGATTTTTGATAATAAAAATATATATAGATATAGTGTGTATCTAAATGATTTATGATATAAAGAATATTTGTCTTAAAATTCAAAATTACACGTTTTAATAAAATAAATATAAACATATCATTATAATTCGAACATAAAAGTCAACATTTTTTTCTTAGATATTTAAATTTAAATTATATTAATACTTTTATATTTATTTTGATAAAACGTGTAATTTGGATTTAAAAATAAATATCCTCTTTCTATCATATGTACCTACATATAATATAATATATGTTTACGAAAAACTTTTTAATAAAATCTCAAGATTTTGGATAAAAAAACGCATATTACATCTATTATATTGTATGAAAATTACAGAAAAATTACAATTTTGAATGACAATTGATTATTTTTTTTTTATAGACGTGGGAAGAAAGTAAACTATTCACATTTTCTATAGGTATGCTCTTCGGTATATACTGTTATGAATGAGTATAATATTAAAGTTATCTATAGTTTTGCTATATTTATTAGTAAATCTATGTAAAATGTCAAATTCTCATCCCTCAATAAAAGGAGACAGTTAGATATTGACTTTTTAAACCGATTGATATTTAATTGATTCATCTTCTTTATGCATTCACGTCAATGTTCTTTTATTTCGTACAATTATGTGATTTGTTTAAATTATTTTTATCCTACATGAAAAATGGACATTTTGTTTTCTATCTTTAAAAATGAAACCCTCTTTTTACAAAATGTGTTATTAAAATATTTATTTTAAATGCATTCGAGAATGACGTTTTTTATTATTATTAAAATTATCGGGTAGCTGCATTCTTGACGTTCATATAACGTGAACCGTTTTCGTAATTGTTATCACGTATTATTATAGTTGGGTGACCTAAGAATAATATACCTAATCATAATCTACCTATATAATCACGCGCGTACTACTTAGGTTTATGTTTTGACGACTTATATATACAGACGTTACCGACTTCGTCATTATATTATATACCTAGGTACTTGTTGCTAGTTTGTACGATCACTTTATATATTTACGAGTTTGTCTAAGAAAATCTTTTTTTCTCCATTAATTTTTGTTGTCTCAATTTTCTATGATATTATTGTGTACACAGTATCGCGATATTCCATATTTAATGATCCGTTTTCAGAATGTATTTCAAATTTTTTTTACGATTTCATTTTTAACGAGTTTCCGCTAAGTACTATTTTTTATAGCCCATTTTACACAGGTTTTTACAGTTTGTGTTGTTTACTTTATGTATTATAAACGATGAAATTATTCGTGTAAAACATAAAAACTAAAATATCTTATCGAAAAACGCTAATTGCTTCTATTTTAGTGAACAGGACTCGGGACTGGCAAATGTATATAGTTCATATTACATACCAGTGTAATTTGTAGGAATTTGTTAGATATACACAAATAATAAGCAGAAAGTCTTAAATTTAAACTTACAGAATTAATTTAAAGATAAAATTTTTAAATATAGCATTCGGCATGAAATAATTGTATAGAATTGAATTTTTTTTTAAATACGCCTATAAGCCCTTGAATATTGATACTAATAAATATTTAAGTTTCAAACTAAAAACCTTGTTTAAATTATTATAATTTTATTTGTATCAAATATACGAATATGTTGAATCACTATTATATAATATTTAGTTGACTTACCATATTATATATATATATATAGTTATACATTATGATATATATAGCTACTATAGTTGGTATATCATAATTCATAATAGTGTTAGATTGCATCTTTGGAGTTCAATTTATATTATACATGTACATTTATTGAGAAAAATATATAGATAAGTACTTTATTAGAATTCTACGGTAGAAAAAGAGAATTAATCTTTTTTTGTAGGTGTCAATTTCAAACTAATCAATTACAATTTATAATAAAAATATTATATTTTACTAACTTACTGTAAAAATTTTACTTTGCATAGATTTACGTGACATGATTGTTTACTGCGATTCCTTTCAGTATTGAATGTAAAAATTAATCAGATCATTCAATAATATATGGTATTTTTCGTCATAATATATAATATAAATTATATTATAGAATTTTAATCAATATTATTAATATTCAGTATAAAATTAAGATATAAATTAGGTATATATTTAAATTTGAATATTTTACATAGGTTTACATTCGTTGATAAAGTTTTATAAGTTTGTTTTACATGTATTTGCATAAAATCATTTCGTTTCAAAACAATTTAAATAGGTAACATATAAATTACTTTTCTTTTTAACATTCGGCCTTTAAGATCACACCGTTAAACATATTTCCTTCCATTTCTCTCTATCTATTGCTAAAACCTACCAATCAGCTCCTGGCTTCACGCTTTTCACTTATATTTTGACTAGGTCTTCCTATATCTTAAATGAGGATATCCCAGCGGTCTAGACATCTGTCCTCCATGCGTGTCCATCCGAATGTAGAAATCTTCTTCTTATCCTTTTATAATGTTAGACTTTTGATATATTTATATATTTTTGATATTGTATATAGTATGGAATATATTAAGTAATCGTATTTGTTTTTAAATCTGAAAATAGTATTAAGTTATAGGAGTATTTTATACATATTCTATTGCTGCAGAGTTCAAACGAGATTTTTATTTTACGATTTTTCGCCAAACTACTTTATAGCTGTTGGGTGACGTCGTATGTACTTATATCTATCTATATATCTGTATACGTACAAATACATATATTCGTCTCAAGGGTTTGAATGTTTAAATCATACATATAATGTTTTATTATGCTAATATTTTTAATTTCATACTAGTTATAACTTGTAATACATGCCGTGTCTGGAGTTATTAAGAATGAAAAATAAGAACATCAATAATTATTATTTATTAGTATCCTGAGGGCAATAGAGGGTTAATTCAATTCAACTATATCGATGGTTTTCTCGCTTCTGTGTTTAACCGTGTAGAATAGAATAAAATTGATCAAATCTTAACCTCAACCTAACAATCGGTTTAGGCATAATGTATTAAGAAATAATTTTGAAAACAATTATATCGATAAAGTACAAAAATATATTTATAAGATGTAGTAGTAGTTATAGTAGGTACCTATATTAGAGTGGCGCCAGAGTTAAATTTTCCACATTCTACAGCGGTGATATTTAAATGGCAATTTTAAAACGCTTAATGTATACGGAAAAAATATGCAGAAAAATCGTCCGTTCGCTTTTATGTAAGATATTTACACATAATATTATAGTGCCTTCCCTATACGATTTTTACCACAATAAAACATAATAGTAGGTTGACGATAAAGGTTGGATAGCGGTGGGAGCCGTTCATCGAGAAGAATAGAACTGGTATACTGCAGTAGAAGTACAGCGTGAATTAACATAATAACAATAAATTCGAAGAAAAATAAAGAAAAAATAAGCACTATAGGCTACTGCAACTCCTATATTACACATGGGTGGTTATAAACATGTTTATATCTGTACATTTTATATGTACATGACTCGCGAATAAAGTGGCGAGAAAATTAAGGGAAGACCAGTGGTGTGCAATATACAGGAAGTATACAAAAATACACGATACTTCTGAAGACTTTCCAAAAAATAAACTAAAAAAAATGATGCCACAGAATAGATAATAAATCTTTCGACATCTGCAATAAAAAGAATTTAAATAACATTACAAAAAAAAAAAATGAAGTCCATGGAACATATTATTGTTATCATATGGAAATTTACGTATGTAATATCAATACATTTCTGCACGTGATAAGTTTTGAATTTCCATAAAAACGAAAATTACATATAAAACGATCAATTCAAATAACATATCATCAACTCCACTTACTTGTGACATTTTTTGTTTATATATAGTTTATACCAGTAATATTTTATTTAAAAACAGATATATATGAGTAGGTAGTAGTTTCGAGGTAAAGGTACCTATATGAAATATCCAACATAAAATGTAAATAATAATGTCTATAGTGAGCTCAAGATTTTTACTTAATAAATATAATAAAATAATAATATAATAAATAATATCTATTTATATTTATTAAATAATAAATCGATGTACTTACAGGGTGATTCTTTTATCATGCTCGCCTAATTTTCTCTCTGAATATTTATTATTTTTTTTTTTTTTATACTTATGTCACTATATTTTTATAAAAAGTCAGAATTTTTATTATTTTTTTCCTTGTTATTTTTTAGATTTTATACTTTTCTTAAATGGTAATCTATATTTTTGGGGTAGTGTTTAGACGTAGAATATTTACTTTGAAAATTTTAATGTATCAATATCAAGCATTGAATCAATACTAAATTATTTATTAACATTTAAAGCTTATAAGAGAGGAGTGATGCGAAGTACTATAAAAAGTGTTCCCCGACTCTCTACACACCCTCCATTGTCACATTAAATGCT
The DNA here is from genome assembly GCA_025469235.1 of Pemphigus obesinymphae. Classification (NCBI taxonomy): domain Eukaryota; kingdom Metazoa; phylum Arthropoda; class Insecta; order Hemiptera; family Aphididae; genus Pemphigus; species Pemphigus obesinymphae. Next base: position 149,406 of record JAIPRL010000280.1, on the reverse strand, counting down.
TATAATTATAAATAATAAACTGTTGGTCAAATATTCGATATTGATACATAAAGAATTTTAGAACAATATTTTGCGTCGGTATATCAAGTCAAAAAACTAGGCTAATATGTTATTTTATATTAAATATAATAAATTCCAAAATGTTATGAAAATATAGTGAAATGAGTATTTTAAGTTCATATAAAACAAACATTTTTAAAAGATGATTTATTATTCATAGAGGAAATTTGGTAAGTATGATAATAGAATCATGCCGTATAGGTATCTAAATACCTAATTATTTTAGATTCTGATTGAAACTAGAAATGTATTGGTTTTATAATGATGTGTTTTTTTATGTACATAATTATTACATATTATGTATAATATAGTAATATTACATATTACACTTTTTCGAATTAGAAAGAATCGATGTAAGAGTTTACGGGTATAAAGCTTTCTATTTAAAGAATTAACTATAATATAGTTCGTAAATCAGAGAGGTCAATTTTCGATTTTCCCAATAGAAATAAATGAAAACTATCGAAAATAATGGAAAATAAATGGAATTTATGTTATACCGAACTGCGTTTGGAATCGTTTTTCAAATACAATAATTCATCGTAATAATTATTAAAAAAATAATGTCTTATCTTAATAATGATTTATCTTTGTTGTCAAATCTAAAATAATAATACTCTCTATCTTATACGTATAGACCGAAGGGACCCGGTGGATCTTCCACTATATAATACATACCTATATGTCTGCAGGATAGCTTTTTTTTAGTCGGTATTACAATTATTATTATAAATATTACTTACCGCAGAGCGTATTTATTTTTCGAGTTGATGAAATACAATACAGTACGGTACAGCTTTTGTTGTGGTTAAAAAAATAGTTTGCGCACCACTGCAGGGTATAATATACGTATATTATACATAGGTATAATATACGTTTGTGGAGCCGAGGGAAGTGCAGTTTCTGTATATTAGTAGCCGTCGTGAGCCCGACACAATGGTCTTCATGTACGTATATATTTATAGGTACACGCAGGTATACGTACATATTGTATATTGTAAATTATGCAAGAATCCCATCACGGGAAACACGCGAATTACCGACGGATCTGTCAACCGGTTCTACGCGTGGAGTTCGAGCTATGGACCGCGAGAGTCGCGATGATCTGATTTTATATAGGTATATCGTATAATATGTATATAATATTATAATATAGTATATACCTCTATAATAATACGAGTATATCTATATATATATATATATATATATATAGTACTCATTTGCCCCCTCCCCCTCGGAGTACTCCAGGCAGGTTGTGCAGAATCGCGATTGTGTACGTCCATCAAAAAAATAAAAATAAAAAAAATTACAAACATTAGAAAAAACCGAATTTGATTTTTGAAATTTCGACAAGATCCGGTTGAAATTAATTTTTCGGAAATAAACGTTATCGGGGATGGTGGGGTATTCGACAACGGGATATATACTGCAGTGGGAAACATTGCTGCTATCGTTTTTTTGGTATTGTATATTGAATATTGCATATATATTATATATAAATAATAGCACAGACAACTGTGATGTAAGCGTATCTATATATTATTGTATATTATAACAAATGTAAACCCGTTTCAACGGTTTGTCTTTATTGTATAAATTGTACTTACGGGTTTTTTTTTTTATCGAAAAATATTATATTTAATATATTCTGTTATAGTTGCAGTGTACTACGTGGATCGTCGTAGCTATATATAGGTATATTATATTAAATAATGCTATAACCGCCGTATTATCTGGCATTATTTTAGGCCTAGAAAATAAAAGGAAATCATTAAAAATTCGAAGGAAGTCCTTGGAATTTATATGGGAAGTCTAGGGATATCTATATAGGAAGTCTCAGGAATGATCTGAATGTTTTATAATTTATAATAGTCATAATTCATAATGAATGTGTTTTATTGATAAAAATAAAATAAAAAAATTTAGGCGAATTGTAAATTATATTTACAATAAGACGTACTTATTATATTAAAAATATTAATTAGATATGTATTTTAATGTTCAATAGAACATGTTATCATTTGATTTTCTAAAAAATTCATAATTTAAAGAATAAGAAAATATTGGAAATAATATTAGGTTATACTTATATGAAAAAATGTTTTTTTAATATTTCAACCTTATACCTGATTGTTAGTTATTGAGTTAAATGCCATGTGTCAGGTATATTATATAGGTACATATCTGTACCTATTATTTTAACGCTACCAATAAATTACGTTCATATATAGGAAAACTTTATAAAATATACATACATATTCATAAACTAATGTATATCAATAGCCAATAATTTAATATAATATATTTGTATTATATAATTTTATTTCTATAAAATATTAATCAAAATGTTTCTTTTTTCCAGGTAAGTTCAATGGAAAATAAATTATTCATTAATATAATATAATAACATGTAAGTACCTACTTATTAATTAGTTAACTATAATATACTAAATTATAATTGTGATAAAAATATAAAAATATTTTTGTATAATTTTTAAAACGTACAAGTTTACTATAAGTATATATATACATTATACATATACTACATATATATAATATACACTTATAATAATGATAAATTATGGTTTATGTATTTGATATATTTGACTTACTATGATTAGTTTATTTGTGAGGTCAATAGAACATTATATTTAATACGACTAAAATTTGTTTTATACAAATGCAAATAAGTACCTATATAAAAATTTAAATATTGAACATTTTCCCCATATATATCGATACATAACCAAATTTTATAGATTTTTCCAGAAACCCTTCTTTTTTTCCCTATATTTTATTTTCTTCAAAACGATTATTTTCGGGAAATGTTGATCTCAATTTTCAGTTTAAAGAAATTACCACCTATTCGATGAAAAAAATAATCATTCACTATCGATTTATCATCGATCGTTTTTCTTTTATTCTATATTATATATACCTAGTATAATGTAGATACGTGTATTATTATTATTTAGATCCATAGAAATATGAGTGTGTTCATTTCTTTTATTATAATTTTTAAGCATTAATTCTTATAAATTAAATCGATTTGGACTTCCTATATACCCATTTTGAATGGTTGAAGGAAATTATACTCTATCGAATGCTCTATGGCTTTCTACATATAGTTATACTTATAACTTTAATCGTGATGAGTTCATGTATTAGTACTGTATACAATATACGAGTATTAATATACCTACTATTACGTTTCTCGAATAACAACGCATTAAATCACACCGTTATGTTTTGTTATTTGGCACTGACTTGGATTGTTGTATTGTATATATATGTTATAATATTATATACTACAGTACCATGCAAAAAAAATAAAAATGTAAACATTTCCAAAATGTGCATTTTATTATACTTATTTCGAGTATATAAGTATAGTTTACACACGTCACCTTATACTATCGTTATATATTATATTATACGTATCGTATATACTTTATAATATCATCCACGATTTCAAATCGTGTATATACTATAGGTATAAGTATATAATATATTATTTTTCATAGAAAATATTTTGTATAATGTATAACAATATAATATTATTCGCGTACACCTTTAATATATAATATAAAATAGTGAACAATTTCTAAAAAATAAAAAAATAGTGTCACAGTGTATACACGCACGGTTAAACATCGACATTTTTATGACGTGCGATATTTTTTTCGAATCTATCGTTTTATTTTCTGCACATTAAAGCGAATAATTTTCTACTAAATATCTTCCTGCATATTATATGTATGTATAGATGATATTATTCATTGTACTCAAGATATACAATCGCATATTAATGCAATGATATTTAATACTGTTATATAAGTAATATTTATATGATAATGTAACAAAACGTGGTTGCTTGTGACTACTCATGCGTTACAATTTTTTTTATGTACACCGCTACATACATATATACTGCAGCGCCTAATTTTATTAATTTCTTTAACTTTCCAGTAATATAGATGTTTTTTACCCAAGTCCATTTTTTTTTCAAATAAATTATTCAATAATTTTTATCGCATTTTATAGGAATATATATTAGACAGGTTTACCGTTTACCACTCCATAAAAAAAAAAAAAAAAAATATATATATATATATATAATTCAGTTTGAAATTATATTTGTGAATATGAAGTTTAATTTTTGAAATATATTTCAGTAAATAAATTGCCATAGGTACTATTGTATATACTTATAATTTCTTTTTTGAAATTCATACATATAATAACAGCATTTGAAATAATATCAGAAATAGGTATTGTTAATATTTAGCTTACATTATTTTATTTGGTTTTACGAAATATCTATACATATTATATATCATATTCATATATAACGAGAGAGAATAAAAATAAAAAATATATACCATATATATGTGTGTGTATGTGTATATTATATTTATAAAAAGGTTAGTTGGAAAAATGTCATAGACTAATTGATTTTACATTGATATAAATTGATATAAAAATAATAGTTTATAAGTAGGCGTGTCAATTGAAATAATTTATATGTATATGTAGAATTTAACTGAACACGAGTATTTCGCTCATCAATTCTGATTTAATTTATTATTAATGATGATGGCCTATATATAATAAATGTAACAATAACTGAATAACTAGTTTAACAATTACCATGTTTTTATATTTTACTTTACACCTTGTACTGTTTATAATTGGTTTGTAGATTATATCATTGATTATATAATAAATGCTAATATATTAGATTTATAATAAATTTAAAAATATAGTGCAAACAACGTAGGAATCGGAAAAAAGCTCAAAAAAAGTTCATCTTAGGACCGGGGCATGGAACCCGAGTTTATTTTTCGTGTATATTAATAGCACAATAAAACTCCAAAAAAATGTATAATTTAAAACATTTAATGTATAAAAATATTTAAAAATGAAAATATTAACTAATATTGTATAAGACTTACTAATATAGTGTATTTTTTATTTATTTTTTGACTCCTTATAATATTTTTTTTTATATTGACTCATACAAATATATGTAATTTTTATATAAAAACATGAAAAATATAAATATATTGTGTACTTATTTTATACACTATATACAAATTACAGGGTATCTAGTAAAGAGTTGACTTAACTTTTACTTGTGCAAATTGTATACGTACCACATATAGTACATAATGTAAAATAATGTACGTATTTAAATTACTTAATTACTCAACAATTATAACAATAATAGTCAACAATTTAAAAATGGTAAATTAATTCTCATATCAGCTATATCTGTATAATATTTAAGTTAAATATATAGGTAACGTTTTCGAAATTTATCGATTGTTAAAAAATAACTAAGAAGTTATTTAACTTAAGTTCCTTTATTTGTAACTATTATATTTATTTAATGAGTTACTTATTTTAGAAATAACTTATAACCCAGTAACTAACTAGCTAACTAAAATTTAGTAAGTTACCCAGAAACAGTGGCTCTGGCAATTATTTTTTTTTTTTTTTGGGTGGGGGAGTCAATATTGGATTGATATTTTTTTTCACTCATTAGATGTGATAAATAACCTAAGTACTTTGTGTAATAATTGTAAAAGTAATTATACAATGAAATCACATTTTTTTAGGATTTTTGGGGGAGGGGCTCGGCTCCCTTCCCGCCTAAAGCCACCACTGTCCGGCAACTATTTTGTTAGTATATACTTTGTTATTTTTCTATCTTTGTATAGATATATAATATGTTTTGTATATAGGGTTTGTATTTTATATAATGAATTTGAATAATCGAATTTCTCATCTTAAACATTATATTCATATTATGTATATTATATAATATATAATATGCAAAATGCATGAATGGCGTTGAACGCTATTATCTATAATCAAATAGTTGTTATTAGATTTGATAATATAAAAGGATTTCGCATTTATTTTTACTCATAAATTATACATTTAACTATTGTAATTTATATCTAAATATTTTTAATTTTAAGTGATTTTTCAATACCTACGCAGTTTGGTGTAAAAAAACACCCGAGTATTGTTTTTTTCTCATTATTTCGTTCGATTATAAATTTTTAATTAAATCGGTATTCGCTTGAAGGATCAATGATGTTTTTTTAAAAACATTACTCTTAATATATAAGCAAAGCTGTTCAAAATCACCAGAAATTTAATTTAGAAATTATAAATTCAATACTTCCAAAGTTTAATTCTTTAGAAAAAGATTTTCAAATTAAAATCAAAATTAAAAAAATATGATAAATATATTATATATTGTGCTTTTATCTTGTTTTTTTTTTTTTTCATTATGTTTTGATTCGTAGAATTATATCGTTTATATATACTATACATTTGTGCATTATGCTACAATAACCTATAACTGTGCTATAGCATGTAATATTCAAATATGAATTGGAATTGCCATATATATAAATTATCAATTAATTTTCAACTCTGGAGTAAATAACAAAAATAGTAAATTACGTAAAGCAATAGTGATTATTGATTACAGAAAAAAAAAAGTTCGGAAAGATTACTTTGCAGAGTGCTAAATTATCTCTTTCTAAACGTATTTTAAGTAATTAAGAGTAATTTTGCCCACTCATTTCCCAAATAAAATTAATAAGGAAAAAAGGTCATCAACTTTTTCTTTAACCATATCAAATTTAACAAGGACAGACAGACGAGCGTTAAAAAAACACTCTTAGTCCTTGCGTGTTAGAATATTCGTTTCAACTATTAATAAAATCATTGGCGTATTTTGGGAAATTTTCGAGGGAACCTATATTAAGGACCTTACCGACCCAACTGGAGGAAGAGAAAACTCTATATTATCCCATTTCTGGAGTTCATACTTAATTTTTATATGTACATTTAACTCAAAGTTAAATTTTACCTTGTTCCAAATTACTCGGACGAATGTAGAACATTTTCCAACCGTTGGTAGGACATTTGCCACCCTTTAAATAAAATAAAATAAGTATATATTTTAAAGCATACAATAAACAAATATTTGAAATTTTTTTTTTTGACAAAATGTAAATAAAAATAAAAATTTAATATAAAATTATAACCACAGACAAACAGACAAACACAACGGGGATATAAGATGCCTAAACTTATGTTTAGAAACTTAAAACCGATGGTTTTAAAATCGTGTTCTTCTCAGGGAAGGTTGAACATCACTTATTTTTGTCCAATTGTACTCGGGTCAAAAGATATTTTGTTTAATATTGTTAATGGTGTTTTGTTTTCAATTTGTATTTACTACTTAGCCTAAATAGTTTAGTATTTCTGTAAATGTGTTTTAATTAATAATATAATAGTATTAAAAGTAAAATTATTGTTTATTAAAAAATGTTCGTCGGTATTTATTTTAAATTCAATTGTAACAGAAATAATGTAATGGAAATATTGATTGTTGATTATAGTGTTATCAGACTCTTGTGAAATTTGTTTAGGTAAAAATGGCAGTTTTTTTGCACATTTCCAGGACAAAACAAAATAAAAAGCGATGAATATTGTCTTTCTGTGTGAAGAACCGGAGAAAGGTCGCCGTCATCGTATGTTTAATATATATTATTTATCGGTTGGTCAAACGAAGCACACGTGCAACCTATGGGGGAGAGGACCTTGATTATTGTTTGTCTGTGTGGGTCTATATAATATTATTATTTTTTTGACTGCGTTTCTTCACGCCATATCCCGCGACCTCCATTCGTCTATTTATTGACCCAGTATTTGCAGATTCACGCGACAGGGTGTGGTCTCTAAGTATATGCATATATGTATAGAGGTACCTACCTCTATATAGTACCTACTCTTGTATATACAATGTACGTTATTCTTACGACACACTAATCATCTCTACAATAAACTTGTGTAGGTATATAATATGTAAACACTAAATACTCTGTAAACACTCTATGTATTATAAACGATAATACATTCGAAAACGCATATATAATACCTATGTAGTCATTTCATATTGAATGAATATACTTACTTAATTTAGTGATGTACAATTTCAGAAATTTAAAAATTAAATTTTTTTTTTTTAATAGAGCTTACTTTTTTTACACAAGGCATGTAAAAGTTAAAAATATTCATCGAATTTTGAAGTATATTTCATAAAATTAAAAATACCATACTATTATAAAGTATTTATCAATCATTTTTTTTTAAACATAATTAATAAGTAATGATGATAAAACAGTCACAACAAGTACAGTCAACATAGTTTTGCAAACACTCCACATAAATTCATAATTATAACACTAACACATTAATACAATATTTCGTATTTGACGGTCACTGGTCAATGTTATGACTTTCTGTCGTTAGTTTTAAATTTACTCAAAGAATAAATTGTTTGCACTTTTGACTTTAAACGTCTTATTAAATTATTTGCACGAGGCAAGGCACGAAAGCACAACATTATACTCGTATAATATCAACCATTTTTGCGCGATAATTTAGCATTCGCGGTGTTGCTCTTTTATCAAAACAAATGGTGAAACTTTTTATTTTGGAAATTTCTTTTGAAAATTTCCAATTTAGAAATTTCTAAAATGGGAATTTCCTACTTATATCATTAATACATATATAATATATATAATAAGTTAATAAGTTGTGAATTTTTTTTAAAAAGTCATCCATAATTTGATTAAAAGTTATCCATCTAGTATATAAGTGTAGAAGTAGATAATGCAGTAATGTGTTACATGGATATAGTATAGTACTTATAATCACATAACTCGCATAACGTTTTTCTATACTATTCGTCTATAAACTATATATATTATATACGAAGGGGAAATATAAATTATAATAGTTTTTAATTTATTAAATAATAATTAGTGTTTTACATGAATTTTTTTACGCTATTTTGTAAAAAAAAAATGTTTGGGGATATTGAAATAATAATCACAACCTCTTGGTTACTTGGTTTGCTTATTACGTATATTATACAAAAAAATTGTTTAGGACTTTGGGAGGCCATAGCCATCTGGCCCCCTCCTAACGCCGCAACTGCTTGGTGAGATGGTTTTTATTTTCATTGAGTATGAGTAAATACAGTTTTTATAATTTGAGGAAAATAAAAAATATATATATCAAGATATTTTACATATAAAAATTATTAATTTTTTTTACATTATTTTATAAAATATGGTGTAAAAGTATATGCTGCATTACATAATAATATAGTGTGAACTCACGGATTTTCGAGATTTTTCTCTAAAGTTGCCGTATGGTGGTATATGTTGGACTATAAGAGGCCAATAAACTCTTTAACTGGATTGCATAAGATTATAATATAGCTGGTATTATTTCCATACAAATCACGTATTTTTGTATATATACGATAGTGGGTAATTTGATGATAATCAACGGCACGACTTTTATTATAAAATGAAAAAAATCTTGCAAGTCGTTGTTTTGTGTATACCAAGGTGTTTAAGACTGCTGTTACACGAATACAGTATATAGAAACGAACTATGCGATACCATTTTATTACCAATATACCAATTTATTTATTATTTATTAGTTGATTCTCATTTTTTTTTTTTTTTTTTTTTTTTTTTTGGTAGGGGGGAATTTCTGGGTCTGTGTGTCTTCAGCAGCACGTGTATATAGATGCGTTTTTATTTTTGTCGACAACAAATTTGTCAGCCTCATCGTCAATGTGAGTATGGGAATTAACATTATGTATTATCATACGGCAATTCTTTCGAAATATAATAATTTATCTTATGGTCACGATCTATAATAATAAATAACAATAATAACATGATTAGGAGTTAATTTCAGAAAAGAAAGGATATCATACATATATTGTAATATTGTATATATTATATCTATATATATATATATATATATATATAAATATATACAGTGTTGTGTGCGGACTTCGATAAATATCTTTCCATAATGGTCACGTATATTGCTTAAAATCTTTTAACTGAACATATTGATATATTGTGTAATAATATAGAGATGAAAATTCAATAATGACGTGACATATACTCAATATTTAAATAAATTTAAAAAACCATAACTATACAAGAAGTTTTCAATTATGAATTATTTGTTTTAATGCGTATTGCATGTACATTATTACGTATGTCGTGTATAGTATCAATTATCATCAATTAATTGTAATTTTGAATTTGACACGGTAACTGCAATTATTTCGTTCGTGCGAAGACTCTACATTACGACAAATCATATTTACAAAGAAACCAATTCCGTTATATACATCACCCATAAAAATTGTATTTTTAATTGTTGTCCTCTCATCGCTAATATAATAGTAAAAACTAATAAGCCTTATGCAATGACGCTTATTAGTTAAAATATAAATAAAAGCTCATCTTTTAAACAAACAAAAATATGCTCATTTATTTTAATTTAATTTATATAAATTATAATTTATTATATTATTTAAAACTTGTAAAATATTATAGTAAAATGATGAAAATGTTAATCTTTTTAACTTTGTTGTGTTCTGTGTACATAAATTTAGTCTTTAATTTTACTTTTTGTCACTGCTTATATAATATAAAATATATTAATGGATTAAGAAATATTGTTAGTTCAACTATATAGATTATATAGTAGATGGTGCACTTTCGATAGTTCCGAAAATGTAAACAAAACTTCTTGGTCTTGGGACTCCTGCAGCAGGGTAGCTGGCCGGAGAGAAAATCAGATTTTTTTTTTAATGTTAATAGGTGACCTTCAGATGCATAGTAAATACAATATTATAAAGTGTATAAGTTAATTTAAATGAAATATTGTTGCATATTTTTAGTTTTTAATAACATACCTAATACCTATATTAGGGCTTATATTTGTAATATTATATACTTATATACTATTATATTTGTGTTATCGTAGGTTGTATTATATTGATAGAATTATAAGACATTATTGTAAAATGTTTATACAATATTACGGGTTTGTTTTTAAGTTGATTAGCTATATGGAGAGTATTTCTATCACTGCACATTATTTAGAAATAATTTGTTTTATATCAAGGATCGATGATTATTTAGTTCAAGATAATAATCAGATATAGATTTCATGGTGTTGTTCGTTTACAGATGCAAATAATGATTTTTCACGCCATGCGAAATCATCCTATAATTATTCAATTATTCTGGAAACATACAAAGTCGTTTGCGAAATAATACAAAATAAAATTATCCTTTCTTATTACTTTTACAGTAGGTACATGTCGAACCTTCGCTACCCTCTATATTATACGTTTCTATTGTAGCCACCGTCTCTATTTCTTGCACCATATTTTAGCCTTACTTCTCGATAGTGTCGTTAACGTTCCTTTACAACATTAATTAGGAATTTAGTTCACATCAATAAGTATACAAATAAATTAATATTACAAATACTAAAACAATTAAATAAAATGTAATAAAAATTATTTTTTCTGAAATACAATTATTTGGGTTTAGTTTATTTAGAAAACATATTCTACGAATCGAATATTTTTTTAGGATCTCTATAACTAAGCAACTATATAGACACGTGACTATAGGTGTTTATTTTGGCACAGAAAATTTATTTATAACGGATATTACCTAGTTGCTTCCTTTTTTCTAAATAATGTCAAAGAATATGCAAATATACAAAATTATATATACGATAAATATAAAGCCTGTCAGATGAAATGTATACACGATTTTGTGCTATATATTATAGTCATGCGATAGGACATTCTGTGAGTCGAATATTTCTTCACTGCTGTATCTATAACTAGACTCAACTATAGGTATCCATTTTAATGCACAGTAAATATTCTTAAAATATTACCGGGTTGCTATTTTTTCCTGCACATATTGTCAAATATACAAATATAAAAAAATCAAATACCTATACAATATAATATATATATATATATATATATATATATATGAATATGAGAAATAAAATTGATAAAATTTTTACACTATACATTAGATAGAACGAGATGTATGGCAGGAGAATTATTTTACATCGCCTAATAATAATATTAATTATCATAATATACACGACATCGACTTATTTATTTTTTCATGTGTGTAATAAAAGAAAAACAAGAACAGACTTGTATAATTATAGATATACCTGATGATACCCGATGTACATGTGTATCAAATTCAACCATCCGGAAAATTACTTTTTATACTTCCTTGACCTGTTTATTATTCATCGCACGATCGATTAGTGTACTTAGTAGAGCCCTACCCCGTTTATCCAACAGATATATATATATATATATATATATACGGTTATCGTGCTGCTGTTGTTGTGTTTCTTTCATCCAGAGATTGCGGGGTCATAGTTTTGGTATTTATTTGTTTATTTTCAAGAAGACGTCTATTCTTGACCATTATTTATGCATTTGTATGCAGCTAGTTAATTACTGTGAATATCTAAATATTGCATTAGGCTATCAACTAGAATACTAGATCTTAGTTCTATGTCAATATACATGATAAATTTTAACATTTATACTAAAAAATGTATTAATACTAATGTCCAATATATGTATATGCAAACTATTCAAAATGTATATACTGTTTTTGCAAAATTAGGTTTAACCCCCATAATACCCCGTCTACAGAATACACTATTTCTTATAAGTATGTAGGTAGATGGTATACATATACTCGTTTATAATTTATACAAATATTCGAAGAGAAATGTATAAGTATAAATATTATATATTATTATTGATTATTACCTATATATTAAAATATATTATAACCATTGGTTATTAAATGTATTAAATGCTATATGCACTAGGCTGTACTATCGTTATATACGGGAAACTTAAATACAGAGTGTACGTCAATTCCTCCTCTTGAGAGCTGTAGATTTTCGTCAATTAACGAACCCGCGTCATAATAATAATAATAATAATAATAATAGTAATAGTAATAATAAAAATAATACCTAATAATAATTATTATTAATATATGATAATATCTTCAAAATTTATTTAAAATACGTCTTAAAATACCTATATTTTGGTTTTTTATTTTTTAAATATTAAATATATCCTATTAAAGTCCGTGACTTAAATTTTTAATTTAATTTTTTTGAAATACCTTTACATAATATAAATACATTTATGTATAGTTATGGTTAATTTATCGTGATGGTATTCAAACATAATAACATACCTCAATACCTGTATACAAGTATAAATTAGACGAAAACGTGGCGGAAGGTTCGCATGGAGATAGCTGTCGGTTTTCGTTGTAATGAACCCGATAATTATTATTTATGTAACTTAAAATAGACGAATATTATGTATTCCTTTAAATTTCTCTGTTAAAAAAACATATTTAATGTAAATATTTCCTTAAATGAATCAATATAATCGTACTTACCTATATGCTTTTTGGTGGATAATAATATATATTTAAGAAATACGATTTGGAATTTAGATTATATTTAATGTAAAAAAAAAATGTAGGCACAATCGTAATGAAATTAATATCAGATATTAAGATTCTGTCGTTTACGTGGGCATATTATTATTTTAAATTATATAATAATATTCTATTTACTCTCATCGAAATTATAGCCATGATGTGAAGTTTATTTACTTTTCGTGTATATGTTCTAATAACTCGAAATTAAGAATCTTATATATAAAATGCTAACAACGAAAACAGTTTTTTCCGTGAAAAAAATAGTACTATTCATTATTTAATTCTCTGGCCCGTTTTTGCCACCGCTCGATGCCTATGCCTTTACGTTACCATTTTCAAACTATTTTCCTGTCGTTTTGAGATTTTTATTTAAATTTATATTAATAATTTCGGTGATCTTTTATTATATATACGATGTTTAATCGGACTTTCGAACATATTGACCTGACGACAATGTTTATATACAAATTCGAGAATGAAAAGTTCCAGCGACTTCTTATATGTGTGAAGTAGGTACCTACTATATTATATTATACTTTTTTATTTTATATCCATATTATATTTAACGGTAAATATTTCTTATAATTTTGATCAAGTTCATAGTGAAACTGTATAAAGCCTGTTACACTCAAGCAAGAACCAAGCGTAGCGCGGTTCAAGTTCTAATAAAAATCCGAAAATAGTAAATTCAATCAATTTTCGAATTAAATATTTTGTCAACCTATTTGTCGGAAACATTTTAGGAGTGAACGATGATCTTCTAGAAAGCGAACCCTAGTTTCCGCCGTGGGTGGAATATTTTTAAAATTAATTAATTAACAATATTATTTCCGATAAAATACATAAACCTTGCGAGGTATACTAATTGCACTCAAAAGGGATTCTACTAATGAGGTTTTGTACACAATAAAAGTTCAAACTTACAAGGTGGCACACTCAATCGGAGTTTTAAAGGAGGCAAGTATTTAGTAAATTCTTCACTCGTTGGGTAAGATACTGGTAGTGGATATATTAAATTTGAAAGCAATAATTATTTTCAAAAAAATGATTTTGAGTGGAGTTCAGTACCTATAATATATTATGCAAAACTATTATGCTGTCAAAATTTTTTTTTGTAATTATGACGTCACCATATATATTTAATTGTAAACAGATTTGAGCTCAAAACATATACTGTATAATTTTTATAATAATATCTTAATAGAAGATAATAAATAAAATAAAAATGGCCTGATTAAATTAATTTGTTTTTCGTTACACATAAATGGGTAAAGATGGATTTTCGTTTGCCAGGCGCAATAATCTTAGAATTGGGGAAATTAAATAGTTTGTGTGGAAAAAAACCAGAAAGAGAAAAGAACATTTGACCTGATTAATCTGTTTGGAGTACGGACATTTATTTGAATATTAATAGCAATGTATAATAGTACTGTGAAAATAGCGGTATTTGAGTAATATACTCGTAGTAACCATGGCAACTTTATTTGATATTTTTAATTTTTTTTTTAGAAATGTATTGAAGTTTCACGTTAGAAAAGATAGTTTTTCTTTACGGTTAAGAAAACTACTGAAAAATTGAAAAATTACTGCAAATAGTACCATCTACTCGACTTTTATTACACGAAAAGTTGTTTCCAGATAAAAAAAAATAAACGTTATTGTAAATCCAATAATTCCTCGCTCTCTGTCTCTAATAGCTCTCTTGAACATTTTAAAAATATCATGAAAAACTCTTTCATGCATCGCCAGATAAATTAAGATATGTTATTATTTAAAATTATATGTATTATATTTGCCAAAATTGATCGTATGTGGTATTTTTGGTTTTCGTACATTAATCATCCGCGGTTGCACAAAAAATGAATATATATATTTCTTCTTAGATTAGGTATTAGTTATTTATTTAACTAAACTAAACTAAATAATAATTTATTTATTTATTTATTGACTCCAAACAGTAGTTTTTGACATAACATAATAACCAAGTAACAGTAAGTAAATATAATTTTGTATACAACAGTGATCATAAGCCACGTCTACACCAAAGAAACATTATCACCGAAATTGTATTCGTTACATAATAACATTCATACAACATTATAAAATTATAATTTGTATGAACATATGTTTTCATATATGTATTTTATTTTATACTTTAATTCTCCAGATAGACCAATGTCATCACGTCTCAGATCATCATTTAGGCGCCGTTCTCGTGTCTCACATTTTGACAAAGACTAAAATGTTTACTAAATATGATTCTTCAGTCTGGACACACATGTGTCTAAATTTTGTCGGCAACGTTGTTAAAACATTTTATTGCAGAATATAGGTACACCTTTATATATATATATGCAAAGATATATTGTATATACCTAATGATTTATTTAATACATTTTATGAGTATACACTATATATAAAGTTATCGATTTTTTTCTTGATGTATAAATTAGTGCTGAGCATCTAATCTGAATCAATTCGTTTCTGGACAACTAATTCGGATTGATAAATATGCTATAATCCATTTAATTTAGATTTTACTATAAATCCGGATTGAATGATTACATTTTCAATTCAGATAATTTAGGAAGAAGGATATTACATAGAATCCGGATTAACGGATTGCACGACGAATCCGGAATAGGATTATATTTTTCTTAATAATCGATTATCCAAAAAGAAAAATCGATTATAATCAATTAATCGATATATCTGAGTAGGCGAGTCATTATTTAAGCTCGAAAATTATATTAAAATATTCCTCGTAGTTTGCAAGTATTTGCATGTCGACTTCCGAAATTTGCGAATTTGTACCAAGACCGCCAGAATGTCTATTCAAAGTTCTAAATATTCTAATATCATTTTCGGGCATATAGCTAAACATGGGTGGGCCAAGTTTAGAATTTAAAATGGACTTTGGTGACTTACAAAGTCTTGCAAATTATGAGGAATATTTTGATATCACTTTCGAGCTTATATCGATAAGTGGGTGGGTTACACGAAGTTGGCCCACCTACAGATTTTTTAATGTTTGAGAAAGGGTTAACTTGAAAATTTTGGGAATTGGCTCGCAAAATGTTGGTTTTGGTTTGAACTCTGTATCGCGTCATGAGTGAGCCAAGTTCATGTACATGATTATTTTAATAATCGAATAATAATCGATTAATAATTGAATAATTATCGATTAATCGAAATAATTACACAGCCTTAATTCGGATTACAATATTATGACTATATTATAATAGCCACGATCGAAATACAGATTAATCACTTTAATGGTATTAAACTTTCTTATAAGTTGACTATTATATAGATGGATTAGATTTGAATTGCAAAATTCAAATTGAAAAAATGCAATTCGAATTGACTGATTGGATCATAAATCTGCAATGTATCCTAAATCCGGATTTACAGATTGAATCAGATACAGATTGAAATATTTTGGTGTTGAGTTACTTGTAGAATTATTTATATATATAAATAAATACCCAGTTTCTATAAAATAATTTGTTTTTATTTAACAATATTTTTATATTTGTTAAATAAAAATAAATTATTTTGTAGAAACTGAGTATTTATTTATATATATATATATAAATCAATAAATGGTCATATTTCATATTTATTTCATGTGTATCATACATAAATATTAAAATATATAATTGGGAATTAGGAATTTAGATTATACATTTATAGGTACCTATACTTACATAAATGTATATAATATATATACAAAGAAAATTATAGGCGTGATCGAAATTCGTTGTATAGTCACGTTATTATTTAAAATTGCACGTTCTTATAGATATTATTATTGTGTTTGTCGAAATTGGTTGTCTGTGGTTAATTTTTTTTTACTTTTTGCGTGTTTTAATATCGTCCATGACGTGTAAATTTATATATATAAAATAATTATAAATTATATTGACTGCCTCGATTTCAACTATTATTAGATATATAATACACTATTATGTATAGCGTACTGTATATAGATTATAATGTATTATAATTGAAATATAGGTATATAATAAATAATATCCATTACCTATTATCAATCTGATAAACTGCATTTTTTTTACACGGTTTATACATCTCTTGTATACCTACGTACAGAAAAAAACCAAATTGGAAAGTTTTTCGAATTACTTATTGAAATGCCATTGCAATTATTCAGGTATAGTATATGTATGTGAATTGTACATTGTAGTATTGTACATCAGTACATGCTATGTATAATAATTATAATTATATTATAATGTTTACAAGTACCTAACAACAATAATAATTATATTATATACATATGTAGGTAATATCAAAGGTATGTATTTCGGTCAAATCTGTTTCATGAATCCGTTCGAGTCTTTGAATTCTCGAGCTATCTATCGTTCAAAAAAACAGACTAATGAGAAGTTGATGGGAGAAGCAAACGTAATTTAAACGAGGAATTTCGTTATTATCGTATATAGCCAAGATATATAATATATATATATATATATAGTGAATTGTGTCTGAATAACATATAGATAATATTCTCCGACTATACTTATATATATAGATATATATATATGTACCTAATTCTCGTGTCTTGACGGAACTAATAATCGTTTATTACAGTATTATAATGTTTTTAAAAAATATTTTTTACGTCATATAAGACGATGCGTCGTTTTAAGTGTTGTTATTTTTGTACTTGAGTAGCTGCTGCAAGTGTCCGAGGACATAATATTATCAAATATGTACCTACAATGTTTGTTACAAACGATTGTTTGGAAATCGTAATGTGTGTTATAGGCATTATGTGGAATCGAATTAATTCGTAAAAGCATATTTTTGAAAAAAAAAAAAAAATAAATAAATAAATAATAATTCTATATTTTACACATTTTCACAATTGTGTTAACAAATTATTACATGTTTGAGAGATCTTGAATGAAACGATGAGTTTATATTATATATATAGTTTTGTTTTACATGTATATTTATATATTATATATACCGACATAAGCACGGGGTTTTTTTTTTTTTTTTACATTTTTCATTATTTTATAAAACTTTAAATTTATCTAATGGCATTTTCACTTGAAATATTTCATACTTAGAACGACGTTTCTAATAACACATTACATCTAATTGTATATACTTATTATAAGGCTTATTATACATGTATATATCGGGCGAATACCTGATCATTGTAGTCAATGATCTGGATGATTTTATAATAAAAATATTTGATATTTTTTAACGAATGAATTAATACGTTTAAAATATACATATTATATAAATCAATTTTTTTTAATACATGGAAACAAATATATGTAATTGTGATATAGTACCTATTTCAATAAAATTTTATTGATTAACAATTTAAAATAGTAATTATTTACTATAATACTATTGCTCTTTAAAAATTAAATATTTAAAAGTGCAAGTTCGTATATTTTAGTCTTAGTTGCTTTATCAAATAGTAATTAAAAGCTTGAATTAAGGTTAACTATACATATTAGAATGATATTCATATAATAATAGATATTAAAGCACTCTAATTCTGGATAATGATATTTCTTTATATTATATATTAATTGAGATGTTTATTTTTTTTTCAGGTAAGTTCAATGAAGTATAAATCATCCAATAATAGTTCAGTTAATAGTAAGTTAACATATTAATTTTAAAAGGACGGTATACCACGTGAAACAGCATCATAGTTGTGTATGTACATAGCATGTACATATGTGTAAATATGAAATATAGCACATGTATAATTTTGAGGACTAGTTTTAAATTTTTGCGGAAAATTACTCTCCGAGTCATACCCAAAAAACTTACAGGCGATATGTTCTGAAAATTATTAAATGAAATTTAGGCTTGGCACTAAAATTGAATAATATATGGGTGTCCCCACTAGAAAGTTGGCGTGGCGTGACACCGTTTTCTATTGCTTCCGACTTGTCTCGTGAAATTCGCACCGTAACGCTCCGACCTCTCTGACCTAATGGATGCCCAGCTATTACTTATACTTTCGTGCTTTTGAATTCATAAAACTAATAAACATTGTACAATTATAGTAAAGTTATGTTTAGTTATATATAAGTTGTGGAGTCCTCATTGCTATTAAATCTTTATTTAAAACAACTATAGTAATACTAAATGTCATTAATATCAAACAAGTATTTGTTCTAATAATTAAACACCGCTAGCTATCTTATAGGTGTTGTTTATTATTTGTCTCCCAAAACTCACTGTCTGTTTTTAAATCTTTCACTTCCTCTGTAGATCATATTATATCTTTCATTAATCTAAGTTCAATTATGTTATGTGGTGACTTCAATATCCCTCATGTTCTCTGGTTTCAAGATCACTCGGGTCTCATTGCCACTGTCAATTTATTTTCTACCCCCTTCAATCTTGTCGATTTTTTTTATTTTCTAAACTTTTTTCAACTTTTAAATTACAAAATTCTCCTGGTAGCCTGTTGGATCATATCTTCTCTAATTCTAGTCATCCGTCTATTTATATTACTCCTTCTCTAACTGTCAGTCCTGATTCCTATCATACTCCTATATCTATTTTTTATCAATTCTATACTGATATCTATTCTCATATTTTTCATTCCTACAATGACTTTAAATCAGATGACTATAATTCAATGTCTAATTTCTTAAACTTTCTTAACTGGGAAAATATTTTTTTGCTTTATTCAATTAATGATGGTGCTACGATGTTTAATGATGCTCTCTTAAATGTCATTAATAGATTCATACCCTTTCAAACCTCTCAAATTCCCTCGATGTGTTTCTTCCAATATCAAAAGTTCAATTTTTAATTAAAGAAAGCGCACTGAACTTTTAAGCTAGAACGCTTAAAAGTTAGTTTATTAGAACATCTTTCATCAGATCACAACATTTTTTAGAACTTGGAGCCAAAAGTAATTATCAGAATTATATCAAAAATACAGAGAATTATTTATCCTCTTCTCCCTCTTATTTGTGAAAATATGTTAGAGAATTAAAACAAAGTTCTTCAATCCCTTCCTTTGTTCATCTTGATAATGTTTATTCACATTCCCTTAGTCACTAAAAACATGTTGACTGAGTCATTATGGCCTAGTGACTCAGCCAACATGTTATCTACATATTTTTCTTCTACCTTAATTCTTCCTCTTTCTTTAACACTTTTTTTTTAATATAGCTTTACGTAACTCTCTACCTTTTGATCTTCCGTCGGGCATAAATTTCTCTCTTAATGATGTTCTCTGTGCTATGAACTCCTTACGTAATAACTTTTTCAATGGCCCAGATGGAATTTCTGCTTGTTGTCTATATAATTGTCACTATTAAATTATGTATACCGTTTTTCTATAATTTAAGCACCCAATAGACGAAGGTATTTTTCCCAGTATTAGGAAAATATCTTTTATAATACCTATTTTTAAATCTGTAGATCCGTCCAATATAAAATCTACATGCCAATTTCCATCTTACTTTATTTAACATATAGACAATATTTACATAAATATATGCAATATATATATCTATATATTATAATAATTTTTTGAACAGAAAATTGCTTACGCCGTGACAAAATTGTGTTACTCTGGCTGGTCCGATTTAAATTTTGTAAAAGGCTTAAGATTGTTTGACATATTTTTTCTAGGTTTTGATCGAAGTTTTTCGTAATAGGAATTTTCGCCTTAGATATACACAAGTACAAAATGTTTAAAATATAGAAATTTGTTTAATCATATCGAAATTGAAAATTCATATTTCGAAAAATACCTCGATTAAAACCTTAAAAATATGTCAAACTTATGCTTTGTACAGAATTAAAATCAGACCAGCCAAAATCTTACAGTTTTGTCGCAACGAAAGATCTAAAAACGATATATTTTTGACCAACTCGAACTACCTTAATAAATTAAAATATATCAATAAATAAAATATATACATATATTATACTGTGCTCCGCTTAAAATCGTTTTATAGATTGCAATAAATGTAAAATATCTATTACCAGTATCCTATCCGACAAGCAAAGTACTTCCACCGCCCCCTACTTGCCTCGTTTTTTTTATTTTATTTCTATTTATTCAAAATAGCACAACTCTTTAAAAAGTATTTTGTTAAACACTACTTTTAAATACCTAACTAAATATTGTATTACTACTTTGTGAATACGCAGATTGTGAAACTTCACCAAAAATTAATGTGATTACTGAAAGTATGTTAAAGAACGTTACTTGCAATTTCTTGTAAACAGTCGAATTTTAAATTAAAGATGAGTTAAAAATGTATATTTGATTAGTATTTAGATTAAATCCGAAATTACTAACTCACTTAAAAAAAACATAGCATAGTATAGTCCAATTAGATATATATATATATAGTAGTATTGTTTTGAATTATCAAACTAAGTAGAGGTAGGTACTTACTACTTACTATACTTAGTATAATAATCATTTTATTATAGACTATGGTAGCTGATATTGTACGTATATTATATTATGTGGCTATAATAATAAATCTATACAATTATTGTGCCAATTATTATAATACATAAAGGACTTTTTAGACTTTTTAATTATTTATCCTTTGATTTTATTGGTTTGGATATTTTATTTGTAGTGAATTTTATACAGTTAATTGTATACCATACATGACACGTGTATAGCACGAATGTGATTTTAAATTTGACCACGTTCAATATCGATTTGAGTTCGTTGATCTGCCATGGTAGACGTAAGTAAAAATAGTGGATAAGTCACCGTTATCCAAATGAAGAAATAAACATAACGATACTTGGGCCTAAAAGAAAATTATTATCTAAAATCAGTACAATCTAAAATTAAAATTTTTTTTTACTTTTGATCAAAACAGAGTATAGTGAAGTTTAATTATAATAATAATTTCCATTCAAAATAATATAATATTGTGTTTAACTATAGTTTGATGCAGGCATATGTTTTCACATACGATACTTAATATACTGCAAATTACATTAAAGTGTCACCAAAAATATTTGAAACACATTGTAAATTAATAATAGGACCAATATAGTCTAAAATTACATTTTATAGATACTAATATAATGTATAATCATGGATACCTAGATCTTATATATTATAAGAGTAGAATATTTTGATCGTCTTCATCGTTAGTACATTCTCGGCCAGCGGAACTGTAAGAGTATCAAGATAAAGCCAACACACCATGAAAGTACCTGCGAATAGGAATTATATTATTATTATCTATGGAATGTTTTTCAACTATATTTTCAAATTATATTTAGTTATTTTTTCTGAATATTTATTGAGAAAATTATCACTTTTTTATCATTGATCAAGTTTTAAAAAATATTTTAGAGCTTCGGTACGTAAACATAATATTATGATAAACTGTGTTATGTGTATTTAAATATATAATGATATGTCACATAATTTTTAAATATTTATACTTACGGATATAAACAATTTGGGGCCTAGGGCGAACGTTCCGTACACCAAGCGTACTTCCAATAATGGATTGTAGATTTCCCATAGGAAAAACAATACCTGAAGGACATTTTCGTTTAAAAAATATAAAAAACAATCATAAATTATTATTATTAGTGAAATATATTCTATTGGTTTAACTGAAAAATTTAAAACCTAAAACCTATATTAAAAATATAAATCAATATTTTTACAAGTATTATATATTTACGTTTTAAAATAATTTGAATAATTAAAAGCTCAATACGAATAATCTTATGTTATTTGTCATTTTATATAAACGTTATGCATTTATATATTTAATCATAGGTACTCATATAATTCGTCATTTAATATATTTGTATAGGTATGGTATATACACTTATATAATTTGTAGTTTGTTAAAGTTATTATATAATTTTAAATACGTCGATATTATGTTTAAAAATATTTTATCCGTTTCTATAATTATATTAATAATAATATTTTATACTCGTTAAAAAAAATACTTAATAACACATAATTTAATAAAATATTGAATAAAAAAAACTACGTTAATTACGTTAAATATTACGTAATATTAATTAATTAACGCTAATAACTACGTTAAAGCTGTTATATACATTTTAATTATTATTTCTGTTGTAGGTTGACACTATTGGGCTTAAAGTATGCACATTCTTAACCTAATCAATCAAAATAATAATAATTTATACGTATTATATTGACTCTTTTGTCAATTCTTTTAAAACCTCTACAGTGAAAATTGGTCAACATTAGGCTGATTCTAATTATGGTATATTATACTAAGAACGATCTAGCCTGCAAAATCCCCCTACTTGAGAAACCCCGTCTCAAAACCTGACCACACCACTACCACCTGCTCACCATGTCGTTGCCAGTCCATGTGACCATAATAGACACTACCAATACTGTTCTATGCTACTTATCATCGATAGCTCAGAATATCATGGTATAAACTTGTGATATAAACACAGTATAAACAATGATAAAATCTAATCTGAATACATAGTGACTGATTTTGCCGCCGTCCTATACTGCCCGTGTACATACTAAATTCTTATCAGTGACTATTCTGTTTCTTTTATTTTGTGATAATAATGATAATATCGATAAAAAATTAGTAATACTACAATTATTTCGACATATACGTCATTAAACTATTCATGCCTTACAGCTCATGACAATATATGCATCATTGGTACGAAAGGATACTTTTAACTGGCTAAAAAGGTATTTTCATACATTTTGATCGACTTTAAGGAAGAGTTTGGTTTTAATCATATAATTAGAGGTTTGAATATACTATAGAACCATATAAAAAACTTCTTTATCGTTAAATCTTCCTATTTTTTTTATAACTTTTTGAGAAATTTTAAGTTTATCAACCATCTCAAAAAAATTAACCAGGCACAAATATACTCAGAATTTAAAATAATATCCATAAATCTATGTAATTTTATATTCTGTGCGAAGCGAGGAATGTACTGGTTTTACCAGTAATGATGCGTGTACCCAAAAATTTTATAATAAGAAGTGCTCCGATCTCATTATAAGTAGCACTATTTTGTGGTAGCAAATTGCATCTAGTTGGTACTTTAGAGAGGTCATTTTTTGATTTTTTTAGACTTTTTCGATAAACGCATAAGAAAAAACTGTCAAAAAATTAACATAAAAATCGGTAAACAAGATTTTGGTAAGATTTATAACTCCGAAAATATTTATGCTAGTGGCATGAAATTTTCACCGCAAACGTATATACGTAAAATATTAATACAAAAAATGTTCGAAAATTTTTATCTATTTTTAGGCTATTTAGCAATATGCAAATTTGAGACATTTAATTCATAATAGGCTTAATTTTAGTTTTAAAGACCTGAAAATTTAATACAATTTTAAAATTACGCCATTCTAGCTACATACAACATTTTTTTTTAAAATCGGCATGTACAATATTTTTTAATAGTGATTTAATTTTTTTTTTTTGAATACAGATTTAACTTTTTCAATATTTCGGTATGAAATGTGTTCGAATTTTGGGGAAATCATGGATCTATAAACCTGAAATTTTCACCCAATACGTATTATTAGCACATTATGAAGGCATAAAAATTTTGGAAATATTTTTCATAATTTTGGACTATTTATAGCAATTTTCAACTTTGAGTCATTAAGAAACTAAAAATTAGTTTTTTGCAAACATAAAACGCCTGGGCCATAATCAAAATAAAATCACCAAATTGTTTTTTTTTTTGAAATTTCAGTTTCTAGGGGTCTTTAAAAGATATTTAAATCTGATCTGTGATATATCGGGGGTGTTTTTTAGCCCCTAAATTGATTGTAGCCCTGGTATTTTATTTTGGAAATATGTAATTACATGTTTTTTTTAAACAAAAATCACAATGTTGTGGGATATTTATTTTTCTTAAAATTTCAAAAAAAATTGTTTTTACAGAACTCATTAACAAGCGTATGTGTTAATATTTAATATAAAATATATACCTAGGTATATAATATGAAATAAAAAAAGTAGTTTTATAAATAAATAAAAAGTGCGAAAATGTAGATATAAATTATAATAATTAATTATTTTAATTATCCTATTTATTACTGTGTCTGGTTATCCATTTCACAATTTACATGCATTAAAATAATTTTGTAAATTTACATTTAAATTTTGATGTTATTGTGAAAAATACAAATCGTGGGCTTAATATGAAGAGGTTCTAAATCGTATTTTTTTTTTAAATTATTTTTTACATAGAAATGGCCTTAGAATGTAAAGTCACATCTTTTAAGACATAAATCAAGTTTCTACGATCATAATTGCCAATTTTTGGAGAAGTAAAAGATTTTAAATCGAATAAAACTAAAAGATATAAATACACATATTTGTCAATATGAAAATTAAGGATTAATAGAACCAAATCATAAAATAATACGTTAGTATAAAAAAGTTCTATTTCCGCTAATAACTACCATTGTACAATATTGTTGTATAGAATATCCATAATTTAATATCATGTATTTATAATATCTTGTAATAAATGTTGCGATTTGGCATTATGCTACGGGTGAATTTTACAAATGTGGACCCAGCTTTAAATAAATAGCTAACCAACAGGTACAGAATGATATTGACGGCAAAATTGAGATTTTTCATTATGAATCAATGTCTAATTTGATTTACAAATTTGGCAATAGCACGTTTTACCTTTTCATAGAATACGGTATAATTTTAAGTATTTTAGAAAACCATAATATTATTTATTACATTATTTAATGTTAGAAGATTGGCACCTCTCACAATATGAATATTATGAAATGGTTTCAACTAACAATAAACAAATTATATGTTTGTATGAAAAGGTTCTATTAACTATTTCACATTTTTATCTTATGAAATATTGTGTATTAACATGAATATATATGAATCTTCTTTACAACAGAATATAGTACAGAAGTTTTTCTATCAGTTGGTGTCATTTTCATTACAAAATCTTAATTCAGGAGTAAAATATTTCATTTCAAACCTTAAAATTGCTCTCCAGAACAGTTTCATAAAAACGATTTAGAACCTGTTTATACTAAGCCCACGAAGTTATAATATACTACAATATATATATATATATTATAATTTATGCATTTTAAAACGGTCTAAAAGATAATCTGAAAAGTCATAATATTAATATTATTAATATATATTATAGTTTTATACTAATATATTTAGTTTTTCTTTTTTCGAAAACCATATTAATTAATACTGTTTCTTGTTTGTAGAAATAAATTAAAATTGTTATTTCAATATACTGTTTTATTAAAGTATACCTATAATCAATTCGTTTTTCCGATAAATTAAATATGATTGTCGATTAGACAAAAAAAAAATACTAGGTACTATACGTAGTTATTACATATTTACAAGACTTGTATGAATAGTGTGATCGATTTAAAGTATTTATAAATATAACCATATAATACTCTAATTAATTGGAACAACAAAAATGGAAGTCTAGAGTTGTCGTAAAGTCGTAACTTTTGTCACTAGTTATAGTCATATCAATCGAACTCAAGTCCACTCAACTAAATCCGATTGTCCTTATTCTATATTATATATAATTATATTGATTGTGTATACGTTACAACTAGGTATCGAATAAATCAAATAAATATGATGACCATTTAATATATATATTTAAGTATATAATATATATTATACTATATGTTATTGAAGTACTTACTTCGTTTTCTAAATTTTTATCCAAGTTTGGGTTTACATTCAATAAATGGATTATAATTTCGTTGGCCTATAAAATAAAAACAATAAAAATATCTCAAATTAATTTCAAAACAAATATTTATTATTATATGTTGATAATATTTGTGGAGAAATATTTTTAGTAAATGTTCGTACATTTTTCAAAAATGTTTTCTTAATTATACAATTTTCTTAGTCCGTCAATACATTGGCGAGAGTTAATAAGGTTGACTAAAACAGATACATTTGAATGGGAGTGTGGATTATTTTTGGTCAACGCTCACTAATGGTATGTACGAGTATATTGTGATTTACCCCAAAGAAATATTTCCAACGAATATAACAAGAATATGATTTTATTTCCCCTTAAATATACTTCCAAACTAAACTTTTTCCCAATAAATTTTATTGGCTAACAGCCTAACTAGAAGCAAGTTTTCAAATACGAAATGTATAATATCAAAATATCGAATAGGTAATAGGTATTATAGGTATCATATATGTGATGATATGTACTGGAATTGGAGAAAAAAATTTAAATACATTTTATCGGAAAAATGTGTCAAAAAAAGTTTTTTCAGAAAAGAAATTATAATTATCAAAATCGTATATTTTTATTGTTCGTCATTATTTGTAATTTCATTAAGTTTTCATTAATCAAATCATTATGTGTAATCATTACGATGCATATATGATTGAGGAAAATGAAAAGGAAAACTGCTTTTGTTCGTTAATTATTACTAATTAATACAATTGTACACTGTATATTTCATTATAGTTTATTAAACTCAGTGTACAATTTTACAAAGTTACCTATATAAAAAAATATTTTAATGAAACTTGTTTTATATATAATATCTCTTATATTATAAGTAGGTAGTAGGTACATGTTTCAATATGTATATAAATAGTTTGGTCGTTAAAAAAATAATTATGAAAAAACCAAAGCACGAATAAATATACTTAAATATATATATATATATATATACACACATTTGTTGTGTTTTCGTATACCTTACGTTAGTTATTATTTATAAAAACCGAAATATGTATAAATATTAAATATACATTATTTTTGAAAAAAATCGCATTATACATTATGGGCAAAAAATGAAATATCAATAATCAATATGTAGATATCTATAAATTATTTTATTTGAATTATAAATATATTTTACATAATCGTAGATTTAAATATTTTTATTATCTATAACAGAACCAAATAAAACACATTTACTAATGGACAATCAGTCAAGACTGTCAGTTTGAGCGATTTTAATCGAGATGAACCGTGTATATTAAAGAATTACGGCAATAATTTCTGTTGACTAATGGATTATATACGTGTTTAATTTTGTATTTTTGGTAAACAACTATATTGGTTGACAATCTTGACTGATCGTGTGTGGGATACATATGAAATGTCTTTGAATAAATTTGAAATCATTATGAAAATTATGAATCTTCACTAAGTGTCTTTTTTGGGCTTCAACTTAAAATAAATTATTTTGAATAGGCTTGGTTTTAACGGACAGCGCAGAAAAATGGTAAAAATGTTGGTGTAATAAATATAAGGTTAATATATAATTAATAGGGAATGGATTTATATGCACAAAAAACTCTCAAAATATGCATTTAAAATTTATAAATATGCAGAAAAAAGTTTAAAAAGTTAAAAATATGCAAAATAGGCAAAATAAAATTGATATAAATCGTACACATTTATTGTCAGATAAAGTATACTTTATTATACTATGGAAAATTGTTACTTGTGATTTTACAATATTTAGCATTCGAAAACAATAATTTCACACATTTTTATAGCTGAAAATAAGAACAGATGAAAACATAAGTTAAAAACAAAAAAAAAAGTTAAAAACAAAAATATGCATTAAATATACAAAACAAGTTAAAAAAGTTGAAAATATGCAAAATATGAAAAATAAAATTGGTGCCATTTTAATAAGAATGAAATAAATCGTGTACATTTCCTATCAGATTTCAAATAGCTTATCCTAATAAATGTATGCATTTACATATAAATCCGTTTTCTAATAATTAATAATAATAAAATCTTTCTCGGCAATTTTATAATAATTTATGTTACACTGCATAATGCATTACACAATATATACGAGTATATATAATATACATATTATATTATTATGTATACATTTGTGTCTTCGTTTTAATAATATTCCATTTATTGTGAAATACCTTGATTTACCTTATTTTATACAAGTTAACAAAACGAGGGTAATTTAAGGCTTCTAACGTAGCTTTTCAATTCCGACTTTCATCCCTTATATCCGAGCTTATGTGTTTACAATAAAACCATATATACAGCCGTATCATACAGCTATCAACATACAACTATAAACTAACCCGTATTGAGGTGTATAAGGAAAAATCTTTTGAATAAGGGCTGATATAGAGGCCCCTCCGATCACCGCGATTATGTGAACCGTTCATTATACCCACCTCTTTCGTCACATCCCCGGAAATCTTGCACAACGCGAACAGCCTTAGAACCCGGTTCAACACGTCCAACAGGTCCGCCGCCGACTCCTGCGTAACGGTGTTTTCGAAACGATCCGTCGACGACCGAAGCACGCGATGAATGTTAAACACGGTCACGATCGCCGTCATCGCGATCTCCGACAATATTTCCACGCCGTAGACTCCGCCGGTCATCCTTCCCACGTGGTCATTCAGCCTCTTCCTTTCCGCTCTGATCGCCATCAGTTCTATACGATTTCCAAACATACATCTGATACATATTGTCAGCGATCGAAATTTTTCGAAAAAGTATTGTTCACCGGAAAAAATGCAAACAATTCGGCGATTCCCGAAAAGTTATTAAAAAAATAATAATTTTTGGAAATAGCGGATTTGTCTTGCAAAAAAAAAAACCACCAAAACATTGATGAAAATTAAAGTATAATATTATTTATTATTATTATTATTATTATTACTATTATTATTATCATGTACGATATTATACCACGAACAGAAACATGTAGAAGGTCTATAATACTCCATATATTATATTTCTACGGTTTTCGGAACATATATAAATCTGAACTCTTACTGTAATAGTAGGTAGGTATATAAAAGTCGGAAAGTTATATATTTTTTATTAGGTCGTTTGAAGAACGATCGTCGTGTAATTATATTGTTATAATAATATGATGAAAAATATTGGCATATTCCGTGGGCATCATACATCTAAATAATATGTACGTAACACGATACGTTTATGTAAATTTTATGAATATTTCCTATGATCGTGTTTGTTGATATACACATTCAATTTTTTTCATTTCTCCAGGGCATTTTTCACCGTAAAATATAATATGCAAACGATCAATTTTTTTCTAAACGATTAAAAATACGGTTCATATCCTCGCCATCGAATAATATATCGTTTATATTTTTATTAATTATTATCATTATAGACGTTATCATCGTCGTATACTGTAGTCATACCAATATAATTATTATTATTCTTATTAGTTATTAATTATTTTTATTATATTATATTCTTTGTTTTATGGGAATATAAATGTACATGCATGTAGGTTTATAATATACTAATATAGGTATAGCTGGTATACTCGTATACTTGCTAGTACTGCTACTGCAATTAAAATAGACACTGTAATATGTAGTTTTTAAGAATTTGTGTAGTATATGTTACATATAGGCATGTATTAATATAAAATAATAATTGTGTATACCTATTATTATTATTTTAACGCGACCCTGCGCCTATTTATGTCCAAATATAGAAATATCACAAGCTTAGGCCACTGCAGTGCAATACTTATTGTCATATTATCACGTTATTCGTCCTGAAACGTCGGAACGTCCTCCAGATGGTACGTGAAATAATGCGATAATAATAATATATAAACATTTAAAAACCTGTCCTGACACAGGTTATGGAAGTTGGGCATGGGACTATCGTCCCTTTGGTTCGGGTCCCTAGAACAGGATATACGAATAGTGTGGTATAATTATTGTAGATTTGAAAGCAACAATAAATCATATTGTATTTTAAAAACGATTCACAACGAAGTTTGGTGTAATATTATTTTCTAATTTATATAAATTTTCCGTTATTTTTGGTAATTTTCCTTTAGGCTTAAGAAATTTTCTGGGATAATCTAAAATAACTTCTTTGAAGTACCTATCAACTAATACGAATTTTCTATAAAAAGCTCTTTACCCTAAAACTTCTACATGACTGACTCCTTCTACCAGAAACGTTGTTTCCTAAAAAAATCCTTTGTAATACCAATAGAGATACTATTTACTATTATGGTATATAATAATACCTGTCTGGAAGATTATGTGTTTTTAATTTTTATTGTTTATGTTCATAAAAAATCTTACATTAAATAAATTAATAATGCATTTTAAATGTAATTTAAAAATAGTTTCATATTTGTACCACTTTTTATTGTTGTGTAATCACGACATTTGTTCAAAAACTATTCTATCTCAGTTTTATCAAAAATAATTATAAAAGAGAAATAAGTACACTAAATAAAAGATGAGACCGAGCATAGAGCTTTTGTTCGATAAATATTAAACATCATTGAAACACGTCAAATTTCCAAATTAAAAAAAAATTACATTAACTAAAAAAATCCATATGTTCGTTCATAGTAAATATTATTATTTATAATATTCTGTTTAAAATTTGAATCTACGATAACTAGGAGAGAATTTGAACTTAGAAAGCGATAACGTGTTTGTATAGCGTCTTCTTAAATATTTTTTTTTTTGTGACGACCTCTAATTTTTCAATACATTTTTCATGCAAACCTATATTATATACTATTTTATACCGCTAAATGCAAATTGAAATATACATTTTGAGATATAAAAATATCAGAATTACCAAAACTATTATATAGGTATTATAATTATAATCAATGGTATTATAAATATATAAATATTGTATTATATACTCGTAGATTATCAGTTTTATACGTCTCTAAGATATAGATTAAATGTAATTTAGGTACGATTTAAATAAAATATAAGAACTAAAAATATTTTGTTATCCGAAAATTTTCCCAAGTAAGTGTATACTTAGTATAATCAAACATTTTGGGTTTTTAAAAAAGTATTCCCGACCTTTTCTGTAAATGTTTCAAAACACGATTTTTAAAACAATACTACAGCAAAAGGTGAATAAGGGTTATAAAGACATATTTTAGTAGGTACTTTTAAATGTACACGTTTCTGCCTTATGGACTCTAATAATAATTATATTATATTATACATTATACCCATTGCACCTACATCTTACAGTGTACTGTACACTTAATATTTATACCTATAGGTGTAGGTACTTACTTTTTGCAGTAAGTTGATCGTTCACAACGAGTTTGTTTAGGTCGTGGTAATCATTTCTGAATTCAATGCACGTACGACAATAACGTATATTGGAAATTATCGGTATGAAACTTAAGAAAATCTGTTCAAACACAAACAATATATAATATATTGTATATTATTATTATTATATTATATTTCATAATATTATATTAAAAATATATTATTGATATAAGTATTTGGAAATGGTGTTTGTATATTATTATATTGTATTTTCTTCAATAATTCGTATTATAATATTATATAACTCTATAGAGCTCTGAATTATAAATGTTCTGAAAACAGTGGAAGGGGTATATTTTAATTTATGATCGACCTCTAAGATTGTCAAGGTTGTCGCAATCGACTTACCCCAATTCTTTCTTTTTTCATTACCCTTGATAATTTTTATTACACTGTATCTAGAAATAAAAATAACAAAAAAGCGTTCAGATTTTATAAAACAAATATTTAATAGATTTACAATTTATGATATTTATGGATTCTGTACATATAGCTGCCATTCGTTCTCAGTGTACAATTTCGTTGTCATTATAAGTTTTTTTTTTGGTCACATGAAAAAAATAATATTATTTACAGTGAAAATTGGATCATGTAATAATTTTTTATATTCGTGGACATGGAAATATAGATAGGTATGTTAGTAACAATACGAATTTTATTCTAATATTCTAATCCCTACTTTTTCCTATATATTAAGTTCTCCGTTTTTCATTCAATTTTGTGGTGATAGCTTGAAAATGTATGGTTGATATAAGTAACTAATGAGAGGTGAAGAATCTAACATACGGTAAAAGTGGGGATACTTCACAGCGATGTCCGTATCACAATGTTGCTGACATACCTATCTATTTTGTCATGTTCGTGGGTTAAAAACAACAAAGACCTATACTGAAGGAATTACCTATTACATTTTTTTTTGTTTTCTTAAAAAAGTCAAGAAAGATTATTGGGAGTCGCGATTAGCTCAAAATCATGTCGCGTTTGAAAGAAAATTATACATTGTGAAATTTTGTGCTTAGAACCAATATTTTTGGATTTACGGGAAAATAACCATTATATTAAATATTTTTTTCGTTATTTTTGGATAGTTTTTTCTTATGTGTTTTTCTAATATCGAAAAATTAGCTCTTCAAAGTACCATGTTAGTAAAATTTTGTGCCCAAAAATTAGTACGTATGAAAAATTAGCATCATGATGTTAAGTCTTCTTGGCTGATAAATTACTCACAGAAAAATTTAAAACAAATAAACATTATCGTAAATTGAAAAATTATTTTGCACCGCTCAAAATCTATATAATCATTATATTCATTTTTAGGGATTTATTATTAATTGTTCAAGCTACCACTCTATTTCCAATTATTATATTGTTTAAAAAAATTCTATCTACAAAAATTTATTATAGTTACCGATTTAAGTTTTTAAAATCAATATTTTTTTGGTTTTGGGGGTTCAGTACCCCTGGATACCCTCCGTAAATACGATACTGATATTATGTACCTATACTCGTATTTAGGCATTTAATAATTATTACATTTTATATTTTTAATCACAATTAATACTGAATAGTTACTTTGCATACATGTTAATCATTTAAAATTACTTTCATCATTAATTTCCATTAAACTCTAAATTCATAAAAAAAAATTGCACTTCGCTCGTCGGGTATCAGTAGGGTTGAAATACGTGTCGTTTTGGGTAGTATACTGGTAGTGGATATACTAAATTTGAAAGCAATGATAAACATTAATCATTAAATAGTTAATAATAATAATAATAATAGGTATCCTAATGTACACGAAGTCCTCCTCCCACTACTTTTCCCGATAAATTCCGCACAAACAGTAAAGAGTTGAAAATCTTTTGTAAACCATTGTAAATCCAATTTTGGAATTTGTAAATTATCACAAAACATAAAAAATTAAAAGCAAGCTGTGGGGGGCAAATTAATGTACTTGTGCTTCTCCACTTTGTTAAAAACAAATATGTTAACCGAATAAAATTAATTTTAAAATGATTTTAAGGATTTAACTTATAACACCTATTATATAATTTGTAGAAAATAACTTAAAAACAATTTTATAGGGGTTGTAAACTTTTCTAAATATTTGATTCATTATCGAAGTTATAAATTATGATTTTTCGGAAAATCTAAAAATAATCTTTTAAAGTACAAACTAGAATACATTTTCTATTAAAAAAAATTTTATACTCAAAATTTCATACTTTACTCTCTCTATAAAAAAAATACATCACAAAAAATGTTATGGTGGTTATTGGTTACAAATAATATTATATAACTCTACGCCATTTTCAGAAATCTAAAAACCGAATTTTCAAAATGGGTTCATTCATGTCATTCAAGTTCAGGGTGACGTCACGCTGGTACTTTCACAATTAAATTAATTTTTAAGAGGTTTAGAGTGAGTTATAAAAAAAGTTATGGTGGTTACAAATTATTACAAATGATATTACATAATTTTGAGTACATATATTTTTTTCAAACACGAAATTGGTAGGGCTAGGGTGACGGACCTATTGTTGCCATACAACACATTACTTGTATGCTCAAAATTTTAAATTTTAAAACGAATTATTATTCAATAATGAGTTGAATATTTAAAAAAGTTGCAAACTCTCAAAAATGTTGGTTCTAAAATATTGTCAATTGCAAGTTTTATCATAAATGTTATAAATTATAACTCTTAAACCACATTAAAATACCTTTCATATGATGGTTTTAGTAAACACATTTTTTCAATACAATATTATATATATTAATATACTTAGATGATTACACAAAAATAAAATATAATACTGACACATGAGTTCTGGTCAACTTGAAAATTACTTTTATAATGTTAGTATTCATAAATGTTTTCAATAATTGTTAAATTAAAACTTTTCTTATGGTTTTCCTATACAGAACCCGTTAAAAGTCGAACCGAGGACACCCTTGCGCATGAGCTTTAGGGGTTCTATTTATAGGAAATTTTAACTAAGAACACGAAACTTTCATGTAATTATGAAATATAAATTTGGAATAATTTATAAGTACTGTAAAAATCTAAAAGCCTAGTCTTAACTATCTAAAGATATATTTTTTAGATTACAGTTTACAAATTGTATAATAAATGTAGTATTATGTATATTACGTCATAATTTTAAAATTAAAAAAAAAATTAATCAAGACCTATTAATAATTTTACCCATTCAGCCATTTTATTATTTTTTAATAATGAATCTAATTTTATATACCTGTATTATGTATTTCCAAATTTCGTGAAAATTTTCTGATGACAAATGTAACCAGTTGCCAACGATCAGAGACGAAAATGTCAGTACCAAGTATATCCAATGTAATAGTTGAATGACCGTCTTTTGATCTACATTAAATTATATATATTGTATACTGTTATTTTGAATTCTTTATTCTTACACTATATAGTATATTAAACAAAACTTGAAACAGGCTTTTTAAAAAACCGATTATAACTGATTAAATCTCTTCGGTTTTATAATTTTTAGATTCTGAGCGTAGCGAGGTGTAAGAAAAGCACCAAAGTATTTTGGGTTAAATTCGTACTTGAGTACACAAAATGGGTACAAAATGGTAATAGGTACGTGAAATGTAAGAACATTGACATGTAGGAGTAGGGAGTTAACAGAAATTTTAAGTGGGAGGAATATGAATATTTGTTGTATGCAAGAAACAAAGTGGAAAGTGGAGAAACCAAAAGAAATTTGTGAGAAGTATAAAATCATATACTCAGGAAGGACTAGTACGAGAAATGGTATAGGAATAATTATTAGTTGATGAAGAAATAAAAGGAAATTAGAGGTGATTAGGAAAAATGATAAACGATGTTCAAAACCGAATTCACCAAATTCGTTTTATACTCTTTATAATTTAAAATGTATACATCGTCCTTATTCATTACTATATAGAATCATGATTTTGATAGATTTTGCATATTTTTCTATTATAATCCTAATGCAACCCTAATCAATCTTCAAATTTGTTTCATAGTTTAGAAAGTATATAATACTAATATTATATGTACCTTCTAGACATTATATAATATATTAATATCTCATTTTAATTTGTTCAATATATTTAAGGCAGTTTATAAACTTGATTATATTAGTGATTTTTGATTATTTTTAAGGTATATAGTAATTTTAGTCTTATAGTTTTTATCATAATTTTTTTTTTTTTTTTTATAGAGCCCTTTTTGTGTACTTAATAAGGTCATCAATATCCTATTTTCACTCATTACGATTCAAATACATGGTCCCAAAATATGTTTATATTTTCAATAATCGGAGGAATATTTACGAGTATTATATTTACTTACGGTTACCGGAAGTACAGTAGTATAATGATATTTTTTGTATTGTACTACCGATCAGCGTTATTAGTATCTGCACGTATAGCGGTATGACATGAAATACGACTTCCGGACTTAACGATTCGGAAGTAGTCAAATCTCTGTACATTAATACGCACGTTACTATCATACACAACCCGTTGAAAGTATAGAATTTTAACTACAAAAATAGATGTAAAAAGACAAAATAAATTATTTATTAAATAAAATAATATATATAAATAATATTAATAACATTTATAACATTTACGGTATATTTCTGAGTTTTTTAACATAACTTACAATAAATAATGAAATATTTTCAGAGATTTCTAAAAATTATAAAAAAAGGGGGTTTATCTTCAATTAATGTTGAAATGTGTGCAGAAAATTTGTTTAAACTTCAAATTGATTTGTGCCATATTTTAGTAATTAATTCTTTATTGTTCTATTTAAAATCTAAATCAATGAATCAATTTTTTTTTAATTGCTAATTTTCAAAAAATTTATAATTATGTATTTCATTTTAAGATTTTATGGATAGAAATCCAATAGAGTTAAATCAGTTTAATACTAAAAACGGGGGAAAAAAATGATGCTGCAGGAAGTACTTCACTTTGACCGATATTGGTACAGTTCTGCAGTGAATATATTAAATATAAAAGCAATGATTTAATTATTTATTTCAATAAAACGATTCTGAGTGGAGCTTCGATGTGATATACATACCTAGTTAAATATTGTACCTAATATTACTGTTAAAAAAAAAAAATTGGTAAACAATAATAACGTACATATATAATAATGGCTATAAAAAAATGATAACCAATGATTTTCAAGATTTTTTAATATAGTTAGACAAACGTATCAGTTCCAACCAAGATTACCTCATTTAGGATGACTTCTAAATTTATAATTGCTATAAATAACTAAAAGTTATAAGAAAATGTTTGAAGATTTGATCACCGTCAATATAGTACTTCAGTGTAAAGTTCAAGATTTAAAAATCGTTATTTTGGAATTTCAAAAAATTCAATTTGGACGGAATAATTTTTACCGATTTTATGTAATTTCAGAAGTTTTCACTTACATATTGATTTATCTTTTTAAAGTACTATTCTGATCAAATTTGCTACCGGAAGATGGGTAACACTTAACTTGTGAATTAAGTCGATGTTATTTCCAGACAAATAAAATAAATGAAAAAACCAATATTATTTTAAATTCACGAAATTTATAGACGAAATGATATTAAGCAAAAACTTAATATAATTTTAACTAAAACTAAAAATTAGTATTTATTTTAAATCAAACTTATTATATTTACTAAGAAATATTTTAGTTATATTTTAACTAAAATAAATCTTAACTTTTGGTATTTATAAATGCACTTTAAATACATTTAAGAAACTCAAGTAAAAATTAAGAAATATCTTAAGTACATTTTATCAACCTATAATAAGTATCTCGTGAATTTGAAATTGTTGCGCTTTTATAAAAACAGTTATTCTGTGAAAATTTGTCCGAAATATAATCAAAATAAATAATTTAAGATAATATGCAGTCAATGTAGTATTTTGCGAATATTTTTCGGCAAGTGACGCTTCTGTAATTCTCTATGCTAAAAATAATGTCTGAAAGATAAATATGCTGATACAAATATATATTTTCTATTATCTCCTTGATATTTCGCTTATAATAGTTATACTTATACTTAAAAAATATTTAAGAAAAAAACTTGGTTTCTTTTTAGAAATATCACTGTGAATTAATGATAAGTATTAATAAATAAAATCTTAGTGCCGTCAATACATTTTTCTTCGCTCCGCTAATAATCTAATACTACTATAATCTTAATATGAATTACCTTGCAATCGACTGAATTTTGTTCGTTTAACGAATTTACGCGATCAAACCACATTTCAAATAACGTCCCTGCCAGTATAGACGATTTTAGATTTTGCGTGTATATTAAATTGCATATCGGACGATTGTAAGGCATTTAGGTAGATATATTGAAAAAGACAAAACAAAATAAATATTATTTTTATTTGACTTTCTATATTACATTACAGTAGTCACACAAATATTATTATTGATTTAAACCGATTGTTTTGGTACGTACGTGCTAAGTTAAAATAATAATATAACCTTACCAAATTTATTGATTTTGAAGTAAATACGGTTTTTGTTATAGACACGTAATAATATATGATAATTTTACAATAGCAGTGGATACTATAATTAGTACACTAAGAATAAGTATAAAACAATAATTTTAACTAGTTGAATGTTAAATCATTCGTCGAATTTATCTGCCGTCGGTCGGTCATAAATTGGATATTGTTCTTCGATTACCGTCATGTACGATTGAATGATGATCACCAGGTATCCCCCTACTGCCATGACACTCTGCGAGAAAATAATATGTTCAGTCAATACAAACGAAAAGGCATTAGAAAATTATATTTTAGAGTTAAAATAATTTTGAAGTTGATAGGATAGAGAATAGCAGAGAGATAAACCTAATTTTTTTTATATAACTATATTAATAGGTCTTCATTTCAAGTGTCAAAAGATATACAGTTATTTTTAAAAATATATATTTATTTTTTGTATCGCTGATTATGAGAATTAGAAAATTGTAATAGAAAAGATTTTCAAGGAGTTTTGTATAGGCAATTTTTATGAAATATTTATAAAAATTAAAATTTAACATTTTGAAAATATTTAAACATATTTTTTAAGTAATTTAAAAATAGTCTTATATGATTATATCGATACCATTTTTTATTGTCATGTAATCATGATGTTTGTTAAAAACATTTACACATTTTTAATTTTTATCAACATGAGAATATCGTAGAAAGATGAAATTACAAATTAATTATAAAGAACAACATCTAGCGCCCTACAAAGTCGATTTTTGATATGTGCATTTTTGAAAAATCTTTTTTTATTTTATTTTATTTAAAATAACTATAAATCTTAAAAATATTAATATATTGAAAAAAAAGTTTTTATTTTTATCTCTAACTTGTTTGTATATTGATAAAACTAAAAATCGTAAGTTTTTCATTGAATGTTGGAACGATAACCTCTTTACGTGAACATAAAGCACTGGGGTTATAATCAAAATGAAACAACCAGATTTTTATAATACATAAAGGAGAACAAAATCTGTAATGTAGTGTTTTTATTTTTTATTATAAAGTTATTTTAAATGAATTAACTGTCAAATTTTTATGGTTTTATTGCTCTTAAAAAGAGGTTTTCGTGTAAAAAAATGGACAACCCGTAGTAAATAGGGTCAATTATATAATTTGTATTGATGTGCACGAAACGATTATATAGATTCCGATTATTCTTAGGTATATTATTTTTAAAAGAGCGCTATGCAGTATGCATGTATATAATGTATAAATGTATATAAATGTATAAACATAATAATATTTATTCGAATATTATATGTTACGTTATATTTGTACAATAAACAAAGACATTTGGAGATAAGGTTTTTTTTATTTCCTATTATATAATATATATATATTATGTGATTTTCACAAGCAAATAAAAAATATGTTGGCCGGTTTACAACGAAAGACTTACTGATAAGAAATATTCGTCGTCCAAATGACTCAATCCGTACAATGAAAATTGTATTTTTTCGTTATCGATCCTTCCCAAGAATAGTTTTATCTGAAATCAACATGTTGTTTTTCTAATGCATTCGCCTTACAATATAAAAAATATAAATATATAGATGTGTACGTAATATATTATATACATTATACCTATACGGCTATAAAAATATATA
Organism: Pemphigus obesinymphae; assembly: GCA_025469235.1. NCBI lineage: Eukaryota > Metazoa > Arthropoda > Insecta > Hemiptera > Aphididae > Pemphigus > Pemphigus obesinymphae. Next base: position 108,563 of record JAIPRL010000280.1, on the reverse strand, counting down.
GGTAATGCACTTTTAAAGTTCGTTTTTTAAGATATTCGTATTAAAAATATATTTAAAATATTCTAAAAATGAATCTTAAAAACGTAAATAACTAACAATTTGTATTAAATTTATATTTATTTATAATTGTAATTATTCAACTTGATAAGACAATTCCAATACCTTATCTAATCTAAATTATAATGTATATATAACACAATTTGTAAAATATATATATATATATGTATATATACATATATAACTATTAACTATGTATGTATAACTCTATATATGTACATATAATATGTAACATGTTTTAAAGAAGACTGAAATTGATAAAAATGTGTTATAGAATAAATTATTTATGTTCTATTTTTTAAGCTAGTATAAATGTCACCCAAGGAAAATATTTTGTCACTAGTGGATTTTATTATTGTATATTGGGCGACATTTAATTATAAATATACCAATGTGAAATATTTGGGTAATGAATGATTATATTATGGATAAGTATATGCAACTGAAGAGATGAAAAAATAAATTTTTAATAATAGACTTGTTAATGATTAATCAAGTATTCGTATACCTACTTCAATTTACAATCATATTAAACGTACACAATTCTAAGGATACCTATATTTATGTCTGTAAGAGGCGAATGGCGACATAGAAAGTATTTTTGAAATTAAAATATACTAAAGTTTTGTGCGACGAAGTTATTGACAGAATAACTGTATTACGTGACAGAAAAACTTCTGTATTATTACAAACATACAAAGATCAAAAACCTACAATAATCATTAAATAATTAAACCTTTATTGAAATTAATATACAAAATTTGGACATAAATATATTCTTGCTAATTTATAATTTAAATAAAAATTAAATATTACACCACATTTTATTTTTGGTTATTTGATTATTATTTATACAAATATTAAAGGTTGTCAATATTTTCAAAAGATGATTAAGAAAATAATTTAAATTAAATTATATATTATAACTATAATATTCCTTTGTTTATTAGATATATTATACATTAAAACATATTAGGAATAATTATACCTTTCCATAGTTTTTACATTACATATTTTTTTTTAATAACAATGAGGTATAAGCATAAATTTTCCATCTGATGAGTGTATAAAAGGATGACTATATTTTGAAAATTAAAAGCGGGATAACAATAAAAAATATAAATACCAACGTCTCATCAGTGGAATTATTTTTGAATGCAACATATTTTAGTGCAATTCGCATATATCTCGATTTATGTATTTTATCGGGATAATCGTAATAGTCGGTGACCGATGTTATTTTGTGAAATAATATTGTTAATATAGTTAATAATATTTCTTAATAGTCCTTTTACTTCTTGAGTGTTTTCGATAAAAATGAAGTTGGCGAAAATTTCGAAAACTCTGTAGAACGGTGACGGTGGTCATTGGTCTATGATTTAGGATTAATTTTTACATTTTAACCGGGCATCAAATATCCTAGTTCTGCTTTTGTGTATATAAGAATATTTAAGAAAAATTATTATGGTATGATAGGCCATAAAAAAAGAATAACTCCACATTGATAGTTTTTTTTTATATGTAATCAAAAATCACAAAAAGTTTTCAAATCTAGACAAGACAATGCACAAATCTATTTTCGATTATTTATATTCTTTATATTATATAATTATTGTATATGCACAAATTACAACTTTCTAAAATACATTTTTTTTGTTAGCATATTTTATTATGTTAAGTTTGTGTAATACAATAAATTAAAATTTTAGACTTCGATACTTATATATTATATACATAGGAAAAAATAAAATATAGAATTTCTTTATATAAAATTCGGATATATATTATATACATAAAATAAACAGTAAATTATCATAATATATATTATAGGTAATATAATATTATATAATAATATTTTAATTTAAAAAAAATACATTTAAACAAGACTTCAACTAGAGTACTAATAGTGTACCAAACGGGGAATAAATTATTAAAAATGTAATTTATAGTTGGGTTCTGAATTGCGATGTTACATATCGTATACGAAATTTACTTAATATTATCGATTTATATTTTTAAATAAAAACCATTAAACAATTGTTTATAATTATTAAATATAGTGTAATTTATTTATTTTATTATTTTAAAGTAATGGTCGATAATGATTTTTTTTAAATATTTAAAGATTTAATATTTAGTTTTACATTTTTGTGGTAAAATAAATAATTATAGTTGTAGTGCGCACTTATATTAAATGATCTTAACGTAGGAAGAACTAGTTTTCTTTAATACTTTTTATATCCGTTTTGCATGTAATTTCCATTTAGAAAGTATATAATACTCCAGGTATGTAAAATGTATAGGTAATACGCATATATTGTCTTCTGCAGGATCATAATTAATCGGTTCTAAATAACACTTATATAGGTTAACCTCGTTCATAATATGAACGATATTTATCATTAATTAGATATCAAATTGTCAAATTGTGTGAAATAATATTCCAAATATTTCTTAGGGAATTCCTTTAAATATTTGAGGAGTGGTTTAAAAATATATTTACTTTCAATATACAGTAGTATAAGTACTATACTTATACTTTACTTTTAATACAAATACTTGATGATTAAAATATTATCTACAATTTATTACTAGGGCTGGTGGAACGTGCATATTTTATAGACCTGTTGTCGATTATGTTATCATTTAAATTAAAAATAGTAATGGTTTTTGGAATTGCTTGAATTAATAATATCCTATATCTATCACTAACAAATGTAACGATACTTAACTTCATTTTTCTCGCCTTCGGTGAAGTTTTTGTGAAATACTGCGTTCAGAATACTTTTTGTTTTTTTGGCCTGAAATTCAAGAACGTTTTATTAAGTTTGTCGTACATAAGTACTTTGATGTTTATTTTACTTCGTTCGAGGCAATGGATGCAGCTTTACATACGATATATACTCTCATCATGTAATGCAGAGGCCATATGACCATAGATATTGGTGGTGTGATTCGGAAATTCGAATAAGCCATGATGATACCCAAAACGAAAAGGTGAGGTAGCATGCTCAATATACAAGTGATTAAACTCAATAGAATCAGCACCTCGAATTTTGAAAAATCCGTGTGTACATATAATATGTTACTGGTAAAAATGATAATTCAAGCACTTATGACATTTCCTATTGTCATTATCAAAAATTATTTGTATTGCATAGCTATTATCATTATAATTTTTTTGTCTAAATTATTAATTTTAAATTAAATTTTTTTTTCAGGTAAGTTTATTGAAAAATAAATGATCAAATAACATACATAGTGCAATATGTAAGTACTTAGCATAGTTATTTTAAAAAAAAGTATACAAGTGCGTATTTTATATCTTCGCGTAATATAAAGAATACCTATTAAATTGACATACCTACTGATATGTAAGTATAATATGTGTTAATACATAGAGTTAACACTTTAGCGCTCAACATATAGGATAGTTTTGACTTTGAGTTATAAGTATAGATATACATGACGTGTATACTATATAGTTTTACTATGACTTGTCAAAACTATTGTGTTCAATATAGTTGAAGCTATATTATCTCTCGGCCTGTGTCTCTCAACATCCAAAAATGTTCAGTTATGAATTTTTCCCGTCTCCATTCCTCCATCACTTTCCCTTATTCCATTAATGTTATTCCAATTAAATCCGTCGGTAATTTCATTTGTAACCTTGGGTTCACTCTCACAAAAAATCTCTGCCCTTTGCTTCATATTGAAGTAGCCTGCTGTAAAGCACTTAAACTCCTCGGCTTCGTTAGCCGTATATCCCAAGATTTTCACATCCAAACTCCTCTTAAAACCCTTTATTGTTCACTTATATTTGAGTACGGCTCTGTCCTCTGGGATCCCAATACATCTGTTGCTAGAAACATGATCGAGCGGGTCTAGAGGAAATTCCTTCCCATGGTCGCTTTCCAACTCAACATTCCTTGTCCCTCTCATAATTATACTCCCGTCTTGACTGCGTTAGGCCTTTCTAGCCTTGCAAATCGAAGGCATCAGGAAAATCTTTTATTCCTTTCCAAACTCTTATCTAATCAAATTGGTTCCCCATCTCTACTTTCAGTTATAAACTATCCCTTCACATCACACTCAATCTTGTGCTCCCTTTCAGATTTCTCACTTAACATCCAATTTTCTTTTAAATGCCCCCATGGTACGTCTTCCTCGCTCTGCGAATCCTTATCGATCCTGATTTTTCACTATTTTAATTAATTGTATATTAGTCATTTCTATTTATATAATATTTTAAATTTAATTCTTCCTTTTATTGTCTGTATTATATACCATTATCATTTTATTGTTATTAAATATTGTTAAATTGGACTTTTTCCGTCATGTTAATAAAATAAAATTATATATTTAACTATATATTATATTTTTTCATGAATTTCTAATGATATTTATGAAATCTTAAATTTTATTGATAACTATAGGAAATGTCATATTGTTACCGTAATTATCATATACTTTTATGGTAAATTTATATATACATATAAATAATATATAGGTATCTAATATATGTACCATATAAATCGATGATTACTAATATGTATGTGGGTTAATTAAAATAGGCACAACTATATGAACAAATAGGTATGGTGTTTTGGACAACTCTATATTTTTCGTTTTTAAACAATTAATATAATGCTGTAAGTATAAAACGATTTTGAGCTAAACTCAATTTACAATAAAATATTTTTATTATACTTAGTAATTAGAATTTGTTTCAATTACCAAACCATATAATAATGTAAAAGTACTGCATGAAAAAAAAACGTAATTTTAGTAATTTTACAGCATACTTTTAAAATATATAAATATATGAAGGGTTAAAATTTGACGCTAAATCAAAATTGAGGAGGTGTTAACCATATATAGCTCCTCCCCCAGTTGTACGACTCTTGATTTTGTTTAGATCAATTAGTATACCTGATAGACGTTATTCACGTGGTCGAGAATAGAACAGAGATCACTGTGAGCTCGGTTCAAATGTTTGAGATGTGTTACAATGTTGACAGGCAACATGAAACGGTCCGGCAGAATGAACAAGTCCGGTGGCTTGGTCATCACTGCAAAAACCATTTCCAAAGTTTACATTAAAGCTTACGAAACAAAATTATTTATAAAAAAAATCTTGATGACCTTGATTTTTTCTGATTCGGAGTCTATCTAAAGCCGTATTGAGACACTTGAAGCACTTTGCCAGCACCGAACATATGCACCAAAATTGAATACATAACGATAGAGATTCCAGTTTTTTGATAACACTATCCTGAAAATGTTCAAAATATTTCAGGATCTATAGAATTTTGTGATATTTTATGTTTTTATGATAAATATATTATGCAGTAATATTCATAAGGTTTATGATTACAATAGAATGAGTTTATATACGATAACTTGTTGCTATAATGTGGTTCTCTTTCAGGATTTGTATCCTAAACAGAACTTGTTATTTGAATATTTTTTTATACATCGAATTTTACCACAATAGTTGAGCTATTTCTATTTATAAAAATATAATCTACAATATATCCGTGTACCACCATGATGAAAATTCTTAAAGCAATCGACAGTCTTATCCGATTGAAACTCGTCATAATCGACAATATTGATAATATGATGTTAAATACTATCAACAAAATGGATTCAATGTTAGTGTTACGAGCTATCATATTTATTGTGGTCTTATCTCCTGAAAAAAAAAATATATATCATCAATAATGATACAATGTATTTTGAAGTTTGAATGAATCTACCCAAAATCGAACCGTGACACTTAAAAAAGGTATTGAAGAGGTTGAAAACTTTTCTCAGGTCCTTCAAATGAAATGGCATCAATATGAATGTAATAATGATAAATGTTTCATTTATCCACAGGGATATCAGAAACATCGGTCCCGCTATGATCTGTATACGATCGTGTGTCGTTAGCTAAAACCAGAATATAAATAATACCTATGATTAAAGGTTTTTGTTTCACGTTTTTTCAAAGGAGTTTTGGATAGACAATTTTGACAATATACCTACTATCATTGATTATAAATTACTATTAACTATTATTATAACTATTAATTTTATATAAATGCTACTATGAATAAAATAAAAATTTTTGTTTTAAAGGTAGAAAAAAATGTAAAAAACTTTCGTCATTGAGTCACCTCACAGAGCATGTATACGAATTTTGGTTCATCATTTTAAAATCACCTTGTATAGTAAAAAAAAAAAAAAAATACATTATATTGCAAAATTTAAAAAACGTTACCTATATAACAAAAAAAAAATTCATTACGTTAAAAATGATAAACGTATAACGAAAAAAATCAATATCATGTTATAAAACGAAAAACGTTGTAACAAAAAAAATTAATATCACGGTATAAGACGAAAAAATGTATAACGTTTTCAAGCCTTCTATGATTTAAATGAATTTTAATATACATTTTTATGACTTAAAAGTAGTGTAGAGCAATTGGTAGCCCGTGACAATCATGATGACATTGGATTTTAAGACCAAAGAAGAGGAATAACTTATTGAAATTTCATAAATAATTTTGTTTTATTTCGTAATAAATTCCTATTTATTAAAACTTTGAAGTATTCTTAAATTTTTCTGTTTATAAATAAATTATCTACTTTTTGTCTTTTTTTAGTGCAGTTTTTAATCATTTATTATATCAAACAGGAGTAAAATAACTTATTATTATTAGTTAGACGCATCCTCTAAATACCAAAAAAATAAAACATACGTCTTCATAGATATTAGAATGTGAGGTTTTTGCCTTTTGGAAACGTCATGGCGGTAAATCTTGGTGACCGGCCACGCCTTGGAAACCGTATCTTTAGTTTTACGTTAATCTGCAGGGTGCACAAAAAAAAAATCCTAGAAGGTGCTAAATATGATTTGATACGACTCTGCCAGTAAGAATTTTTATGGTGTCAATACAAAATAAAAATATACGACTTATTTACGTTGCTCGAAGTTTTGTTTCCTTGGTACTTGATTGCGTCACTTAATTTCTGTGTAATATTTCCGGAAACTACAACCAGTAAGATATAACTGATCGATACAATTATACCCGGTATATTACACCATTTGGTCTGGTTTTCCTATAATATATATTTATAAAATGTTAATATTTGATAAGAAATGACCACAGGAGTAAGGTTTCGAATTTCATGTATTTAATGATGGTTTTTTGGACTGCAATGGGTAAAAGTAATACAATATTATAAAAAATATTATGTCTAAATTTGGCCATCCTTAAATTGATCTTAAATAGATTTAAATAATGTTCAACTTAAACTTGTTCAATATAAATCTGAAATAATATTATGGAAAATACAAACAATAAAACCCATATAAAAATACATTAATCTTAGAACCTCTTAATGCGTATCTATAACCTATTTGTTATATAGATTCAGTTTTTACAGAGTATAGACTTGAATAAATAATATTTGTTTTTTTTATAAAAGTACCTACTTCACTTTAGCACTTTTAAAATTATTTAGAAAATCAAGACAATGAAGAAGATTTTTAAGAACTTTTTCATTTCCTATATAGTAAGATATAAGATAAGTTGTAACAAAAAAACAATTTTAATTTTTATGTTCACGTAATAGCTACATCATAGGCGTCATTTGGGGAAGGGGTCAGGGTGTGAAACAGCACCACCACTAATTTAAAAAGTGGCCAGTCAATGTTCCTATGCGCCGGCATAACTATTGCACCAATCAAAAAAAGTTAGGGTTTTTTTCCTGCTTATTTACGTTAAAAATATTTTCGTAACATTTGAATGGAAAATGGGATAAATTTTTTAAAACCACCCTGTAAAATGTTGAAATTGGCCTGCCCAAAAGCTTGCATACCCGGAAAAAACTGAAATAACGTCACAGAGCTACATGTTTTTTTTAAACAAATATCGTGATGAAATAACAATTTAAAAAGTACTAACACAGAGCTATTATTGAATAATTTTTAGAATATATTGAAATATTTAAAGTAATTTAAAAATAATATTTTAATTGTCATTTAATCACGATATTTTTGAAAAAAATATGTGTAGGCATTTTTCATTTTTATTAACGTGTAGAAAAATGAAATACAAAATAAATTATAAAGAATAAAATTATCTAAAGATTCATAGATATAATTTTCGATATATGCATTTTTATACATTTTATGAGCTGTTTAAAAAATCGATTTTTAACAGCTTATAAAACGCATATATATTATATCAAAAATCGACTTCCTGAGTTCCTAAATAATGTTATTAGCTATAATTTTTTTTTGTTACGTATTTTTAACATAATTGCAAGTTGATGAAAATAAAAAATGCTACTGCAAGTTTTATTGGAAAATAGTCTGTGTGGTAATCTCTAAGGAGCCGGTGCCGGTAATATTTTATATGCAATTTTCTACCTTACAGGAAAAACGATTACGGCATGTAAAATGAACCAATTAAATTTTTCTTTTTTTAATTTAACGGGGACTTAGAACTACAAGTCTTATTTAACATAGATTTATAAAATATATTTTCCATTGTTCGTAATATGATTGTTTAAAAAACTTTCATATTTTCGTGTTTATTTCTACAGCTAAAAATATATTTAAAATAACAAAAGTTAATTTAAAACATAAGTTAAAATTCAACTTTTTTAATTTTCTCCTCTTTGAAATAAAAAAATAAAAAATATATTTAAATACTTATATTTTTTAACGTGCTATTGCTGTACCCAGGAGATCGATTTAGTGATGAAAGTTGTACGAATAATATAATAAATAAATTGTATGACCACTAACACAAAATGTGATATAAATTTCTCCCATATTATTTCTTTAATAATAATAGGGGCGTGAAGTTAAGAGTACATTGTTAGCAGAACTTTTTAAAACCTATCCAACAATATTCATATTGATTTGTTGGACATTGTTGGAAACTTATTGAAATTTGTTGGAGCCCCCCCTTCCACTTATCCCACGTTAAACTTTGTACTGCTAACTTCACACTTAGCATTACATTTTTCATAAAACTGTTCAAAACCCTTCTAACAATGTTTAAATAGACTTGTTGGACATTGTTGGAAACTTGTTGGAATTTGTTGGAGACTATCCCACGTTAAACTCTCTAAAAATGTTTATATTTATTATTTTGTTTGGGTGTTTCTTTTTTATATCTAAGTTTTCACTTTTAATTTTTTATTTAAATTTATTATACAATATATCTAATATCATTGTCATGTACCTAAAAGTGTCGTCTATATTGGAATAATATGAATAAATACATATTATAATATTTATATAGCAATTATAGCATAAATCGTATCCGCGTATCCGCGTGTAATATGTATTATAAAATCATATAGATAGTTTTGAACAAGATTCTTTATTATTATTTAAAATTTTAAAGCAATAAAGAATGATTGCAGTTAAAAAACGATTTCTATCTACTCATAAAATTTCCTACGAATATAATTTTTTTTTAATATATTCGCGACGGAAAAAACGCCGTGTATAGCCGCAACCTAACGCGTCTACCTTTTTTCAGGACGCAAGTAGTATTTGTATGTAGGCTTTTTTTATATGACATACTAATAATTACTAATCAGTAATTTTATTATTGTTGTAAGCAAAAAAAGAAAAATTAAAACGTATACTTAATACGTTGAATTCTGTTAATCACAAAACAATTCAACACGCCGTGCCGTGTTTGACTGCACGGCCAAGATGTTGAAAACGATGGTGTAATCAGATTTTGGGCTCAACATAGTTCCAAAGTTATGGCGATTTAAAGTTCTAATGTATCTAATACAATATATTTTACGCTACGTTTTCCTATCAAAAATTCGTTTTTAAACCATCAAATGACAGTGCCGGTCATTCATTACACGTAAAAGAAATACCAAAAATATACTACCATTAATGCAATTACATCCAAAACAAATTTACATGTGTGAAATGTAAAGTATGAAAGTTTCTAAAAAGAAATAACTTAGTATAATATATTGACCTTTTCAAACGTTGGTTCAACAAAGAATAAAATAGGCATAGATCTTTTTACTTTACCAGACCATCAAATTTTTTACATTAAAAAAATAAATATATATATTTAGTCGTCTATAACCTTGTTGTGCGAAAATAAATAATGGACACTGTCGTTCGATCATTTAAATCGTCTTTTTGATACAAAAAAGCAGCGTAAAATATGTCGGTATAGAGTAAAAATAAAAACTTCAAATCGCAAAAACTATATTAGCTCAAAAAATGTTAGGTTAGCTAATCTAGCTTTAAATACATCTTATATACACTAAAATATATCTTTACAATTATTTAAATATACATTTGTTTATATAATTCATCAAATATTTAAAATATATATATATATATATTATACACATCAAATATTATACAATGTACTTATTGACAATATTTAGGAATGAAAAGACCATCGAAGATTTGTAATCGCCCATCTATAAAACTATTTAAAGTTATAATTGACTTTAGGTCTTATAAAAAAATTCAACCTGAAGACTTAGTAAGAGAATACTTTCGTCTACAAGTTGGTTGGACAGATGTATTTCTTGACACATTTTGGGAACAACATAAGTTGCCATGTACATTTTCAAAAAAAAATCATAGTATGTCATTATCTGGTAGAAGCAACTTTATAAAATTCAGTAGTGAATGCAAAGATAGTAATTGTAGAGTAAAATTGTTTGGAGATGTTGACGATGAATTAAAGCCAGATGACAATATTTTTATTAATTTTTATACTACAGAAACAACAAATATTGAATATTCTGATGATAAAAAACGATTTTTACATTTCACAAAAAGGCAAATTATTGGGGAAGAAGTAGACAAAATTGGAGACAAAAATATGCTGATAATAATATTTAATATGGAGATAAAAAACCACCAACTTTGTTTAAAAAAAGTGTATTGAGAAAAGCCAAACAAAATGTTGTGGACAATAACTTGGGTATTTCAAAACTTAATCCTATATCCTCACTAAGAGAATTAAAGTATGGAGTCGAACATAGCAATAGTATTCATACTATAAGTTGTGATAAGTTTTTTGTTCATTATTGGACACCAATTAATTGTCATTATACAAAGAGATTAGAAAAAATAAATGGGTAACTGTATGTATTGATGCTACAGGGTCACTGATTTTGCCATTAAGGAGAACAAGTAACAAGTAACAAGTAAGAAACAAGGGAAAATAACATATTTAATTCTAATTGAAGTTAAAAATATTCTGATTATATAATTATCCACTGACATGTTTATTTTATGTGTTCCCATTTTTCAAAATAAATAAGTACTACTTACATTTAAATATAGTTAGTCATTTAAAGAGATAATTTTTTCGATTTTCTAAAAATAATTTTTATATTCGAAGGAAATTTTATGAGTAGATAGGAATCGTTTTTTAACTACAATAATCATTCTTTATTGCTTTAAAATTTTAAATAATAATAAAGAATCTTGTTCAAAACTATCTATGTGATTATATAATACATATTACACGCGTATACACCTGTAACATATTTGTATACTATGTATATTTATGCTATAATTGCTATAAAAATATTATAATATGTATTTATTCATATTATTCCAATATAGACGACACTTTTAGGTATATGATAATGATATTAGATATATTGTATAATAAATTTAAATAAAAATTAAAAGTTAGAACTTAGATATAAAAAAGAAACACCCAAACAAAATAATAAATATAAACATTTTTAACGAGAATTTAACGTGGCATAGTCTCCAACAAATTCCAACAATGTTCAACAAGTCTATTTAAACATTGTTAGAAGGTATTTGAACAGTTTTATGAAAAATGTAATGCTAAGTGTGAAGTTAGCAGTACAAAGTTTAACGTGGGATAAGTGGAAGGGGGGCTCCAATAAATTCCAACAAGTTTCCAACAATGTCCAACAAATCAATATGAATATTGTTGGATAGGTTTTAAAAAGTTCTGCTAACAATGTACTGCTAACTTCACGCCCCCAATAATAATAGACGGCACTAAGCACTTTAAATATATGTTAATACGTTTATAAAAAAAAAATTTTAATTGATTTAGAATCCTTAGTTTTAAGTTGGCGAATTTTAGGTGAGCTTGTACCTTATCATGTTTATTCTTCGGTATACGTATCGGCATCCATCCAAACAATATCGAATAGTAATAAGGAACGAAAAAACATTTAAATATGAGATACGTATCGACTTTCATGTTTGCCTCTTACAACTTAAATGGATTATTGTTTGACATTTATAGTTTTTTAAGTTTACATTTTGTTCATACATTAGATATTATTTAGATACCTATTACGATAATGGATAATAATTTTGAATTTTTGTTATTTTTTTTCGCAAAAAGGTGAAAAGGTAATGAAAAAAATACATTTTAGTACATTGAATTTTGACACGTTTATCTTTGTTATGTTTAACAACAATAATAATAAGTAATGTGTAGTTTATTCACAAACAATAACATTGAAATAATAAATCGGATACATATAAGATGTATATAATATATAAATATATATATAGATATATATATATATATAATATATTATAGGTAAATGTTATAAGAAATCACCTTGTATGCCGACCAATTTCGGTTCGTGACTTATCTCATAATATGAATAATATACTTATAATATTGCATTATTTAGGTCTATATATAGGAGGAGAATACATATACACCATTCTATTTATTAATAAAACATAATATTACCATTAGTAATTGTTACAAGTTTAGGTATATCTATGACCAATCACACATTTCTAGGAAATTAAAGTCGTATAATAATAATTAATAAACTTCATATTGTCTAATATTATTTTTAGGTAGGTACATACAGGTGGTCATATATAATATATACTAATATACTTATACCTACTTGTTAAAAAATAAAGAAATACAAGTTGATTCAATTACGTACTTGCTTCATTATCTCAGTCAGTTTTAGAATCCGAGCAGATAATTTCTTAGTTTTAGACGGATATTATAAGGTTTTTTTCCCTAGAAACAACTTTTCGGAGTAAAGTGAAGTAGAGGAGTAGGAGTTATGAGGCAAAGAGATTTTTTTATATCAGATGTATTCTAGTTGATACATTAAATTGACGAATTTTCGATTTAATAGTACGTTTTTTTAAATGTAAAGGAAAACTATACTAAAATTAATAACAAAATTGATAAATAAAAAAATTATAATACGCAAAAAACTATTTGTAAAATATTTAATATTTATAAACCATTTCTAGAATATAAAATTAAAAATTCAAGATTCTATTAGAAAAAAATTTTAAATTAAAAAAATCTTCATTTTGAAATTTAAATAAATATTCATAAATAAAAAAAGTCGTGAAGCACTTCGCACATTGGGTAGGATATAGATGACGGATATATTTAATTAGAAAGCAATGATAAATCATTTCATTCTAAAATAAACAACTTTAAGCGAAGCTTCGGTGGATACTCGACAAATTTATTACTGTAGATTATACTAATAATATATAATAATATGATAATATTATATACCTAATATAATGAACAAAAAAAGTTGAAAAAAATGCAAAAAATTGAATTCTGTAAAATAGAAAATTTATACCTATCATGAATTAAATATCTCAAAATCAAAAATTGCTATTAATAGTCCAAAAATTGTTTTGCTTTCATAATGTACGTATTTGCGTTTTTGGTGAAAATTTCAAGTTTATAGATCTATTATTTCCCTAATATTGGAATACATTTCATACATTATTGTAAAACCAAATAAATTCCTCGTTTCAATCAGTATCTAAAAAAATTTAAATGGCTATTTAAAAATATTGTACTTAAAAACTAAAATTAAGTGTATGAATGAAATGTCTTAAATTTGAATAGTGCTATAAATAGCATAAAGATGGGTATTTTGTATTAATATTTTACGTATTTACGTTTGTGGTAAAAATTTCATGCCACTAGCATCAATATTTTCGGAGTTATGAAGAATTTGATCAAAATCGTGTTTACCGATTTTTATGCAAATTTTTTGAGTACTTTTTTTTTAATACAATTTTTGGGTATAGACACAAAAAAAGAACACATTTTTGTAAAATCAATACATTCTTTACTTCAAAATTGAGTAAATGAGGCGATCTGCATGCTAAAAGAAACTTCGTATGTTATTACGTATATATAATATATTACTATGTAAATTATCCTTCGTTAATTTATACATATTTTTTATTTTTATTTATAATATTATATATTAATATTAATATATATATATATATATATATATGGGTACAATGTTTATTTATAATTTATGTTATAACAATATTAAGGCTAGGTAACGTTGTTGATACGATTGTATCCCAAGTTTCAAATACAATACTAGCACGTAGATCTATATTCAAATAACGATACCAGGGGCGTACGCAGAGGGGGCTAAAGAGCTGAAGTCCCCCCATTTCCAGTATAATTCTGCTTTTTATGTTTCATATTATCAATGTTATATATTATATATATATACACTATACAGTGACGTATTTTCAACTTTTTTTCTGGTGGGTGGGTTTAAATATATTGAAAACCAATCATTAATATAATGATATTTACATAAATTTTCAGTACCACTGCACCCCCTCTCTATAAATACGCATTATATATACATTATAATATATATTTTTAGCAGTACCTATTTTATTATAACACTCAAATAGCACCTACTTTATTCTTTCATGCCTAATCTTGTGTTTACTAATTACTTATTTATTTTCAAACCGTCCCCATTGAAAAATCCTGGGTACGCCACTGAACGATACTTTCGGGGGATTTTTCAAAGTAAATTTTGTTATTAGTAAGTATTTTGTATTTGTAGACATTTTTTCGACAATTTTCATAAAAAAAATTTCAAAGAATAGCTTAACTAATTAAAATTATTTAAAAAGCCGGTTAGTAGGGGATGGAAGCACTTTGTTTGTTGGATAGAATACTGGTTGTAGATATATTGAATTTGAAAGCAATGACAAGTTATTTATTTTGATAAAACACTTCTGATCAAAGTTTCGGTGTATCACATGAGTATTACTATTATCAATAAAAATATATTATCAATGGTATTACTGTCGATAATACCTAAAATTAACTCTTTTATGACGAAAAAACTTAAAAGTTTAATATTACTATAAATAGCCAAAAATTAGGAAAAACATTTTAAAAAATGTACATTTATATCAGATATATTTAAATAGATTATATGTGCTATATATAAATTATATGGCTAGAAATAAAGTTAAGTGGGGATGTGGTGGGAGAAGTGGAGAGGTTCAAGTATTTAGGGTCCGTTATACAGAAAGATGGGGGTTTCGAAGAGGATATGAAACACAGGATTAAGTGTGGATGGAC